>PITA01002033.1:10060-74961 GCA_004023965.1 Spilogale gracilis
TCTAAATTAGTTGAGCATCTCAGAGTTTCTCATGTAAAACATAAAATGAGGAAAGGCCTAGTTGCCAAAATGAGTAATGTGTGTGTGTGTGTACACGCGTGTGCTCACATAGAGGATGGTACAAGGGGAGAAGTGATAAAGATGACTTAACTAAAGGTATTTATTTGAATAGTTAAGAAATAAGCATGAACGGAAAAAAAAACATTCTGTCAGTTACGAAGACACTACGAAATAATGGTATTTTGTAAAACAAATTAAAGCTGGCACACGTACTCAGAGTAGACTATTTGGAGGTGCTAGGAATGGTCATTGCCTGAAGGAACTGAGGACTTTGGGAAGATGGCATACTGGACATGATCTATAGATGCAAGAGAAAAGTCTAGGGAAAGAAGAGGCATAAGAGTGATCAGAAGGTAACTTTTCTTTTATGACTGTTAAATTTGGTTGGGAGAAAATTAAAGTGCAAATATTTTGAAAGTCGTTTTGAATACATAACTAGAGAAACAAGTTAGAGCAATTGTAAATATGAGGGGTTGTTATCATGAAGGTGATAGTTGAGGCATAAAAGTACATGAGCAATTTGGGAGAAGTATTCAGTGAGAACAATGGAGTCACCAGCTTAGACTATTTCGTGGTGATACTCTCAGAAAAAAGTCACACACTACACAACAGAAACTTGCTTACTAGTGAGAAACCTGTGCCATAGCAAACTGCCCCAAGAGTCTGCACTAAAGAAAATAAATGGTTTGAACACTTTTACTACTTGCCTGCCATCTGTTATTAATTGCAGTGACTGAGTGAGGGACTATTTGTGCAGCTGCTATAAAGTGAACTAAATTTCAGGAATAAAAAATATATGGCATTCATCGAGTCAAAAGTAAAGTTGATGATTAAATGAAATACATAAAAAGGCATTCCTTTTAAATTGCACTTTAACTTCTGGGGTTGAAAATATTTTTCATACTTGCAGCAAAGTTCATCCAACTATATTTATAATACAAGAGAACAAAACTAGAGAGATATAATTCCAAAACTGCTGAATCTGGTAACTTTCCATTTGATTAATTTCTAGAATTTGTCGATTAAGGATATCTGTCAGCATAAAACACTGTATTTTTATTTTAGTTTTGTTTTTATTTAATAAATAGCTTTGGTTCTTTTTTAAATGAAAAACTTAGGAGACTTACTAATTAAAAATACTTAATGTCTACCAACTAGTGACACTAGAGTCATGACTCATTCAGGTTATATAATAAATCTATTAACAGACTTAGCTTTGCAAGCTAAATCATATACAAGAAGTAAATAAAATAGCAACAAATTTGATTGATTTGCTATTTCTAAAAGAAACACACCAGTCACATATCTTAAGATTAATGAAAAATTACTATTATTACATCATTGCATAAAGACTTTGAAAACATCCTCATAAGTGCACACGGAAATTCACCCTGCCACCTCAAATAAGCAAATAGGAAAATGGTGAAGAGTCATTTACATAATGGACAAATGTAAATTCATTCTAGTTGTAGAGAGAGAAGCTCCCTGCTGTCTTCATTATATTATGCTGTCCTGTTGTTACATGAGCTCACACAAAACTGAAAAAAAAATAACATTGTGCAGTTATGAATCTGAAGCAAAGAGACAGGAGTGCAATGTTCCACTGATTTTTTTCACCCCTAAAATCTCAGCTCATGAATTATCCTTGCTATATATCTTTGACACATAAAATCATCTGCTTGAAAGATAAACTATATGGAATGGCACATATGAGAATCCAGCTTTAACTACTAACTTTAAAGAATTTAAGATAAAGGAAATTACATTTTATTGTGGTTGCTCATGATTGTTTGTTCAATGAGTTGTCGCAGAATCCAATTTCTACATTACCCGTTTTCTGTGTAACAAATTGATTCTTTTGTTTCATTTATGGTGAAGTGATATTTCTAGTCTTCCTAACTTATTATGAAAAGTATTTCCTAAATCACGTCTTATAGAGGATGAAACTTATCTGTTTACATAATAGTACTTGTTCAGTTATAATCAGTCATAAGTACAATGAGTTTGCAATGAGTTGACAGTATGAGAAATGTATTTATAATGATATTTATTTTATGACATAACTATGTCTCACATAAATAAAATGGAAAATAATCTTACTTAATAAAAGTTAGAAAATAAATACAAAATAAATTCTAACACAACACACAGAACCCAAAGAGACTCAGCCTTCTAGAATTGCAGTCAATTAACATGTAACTCAAATGCTCATCTTCCCCTCCCACTATTCTGTGAGTGGAGAGTACATGGTGTAGTAGGTATGAGCCAAATCTACCTAGTCTGACATCCTGTGAATTTCATTCTTAAGAAGTTTGATCTTTGGCAAGTTTCTCAATCTTTTGGTGACTTAAATTCATCACTGAAAACAGGAAACAGTAGTTCTTACTTCATATATTGTAGTGATAATTAAATGATAATCCAGGTAAAGCATTTCAAAACTACCTGGATCAGATAAAGAGTTCATTAATAATTATTGCCATCATTTACATTATTGCTGCTATGACCATTGCCGTTGGTTTTATTACTATAAATGTATATTTTTAAACTTCCCAAGGGAGCTCTATTCTTGTTCAGAAATTGTGTTTCTAGCTCAGTCTGAAATCACCAAAATTGAGGTTTATTGTTTGCAACTGCTGATATTCTACAACTATATCAAAAAGTGTCTTTTGCATTACTCTCCAAATAATCAACAACTCTGGTTGTATATAGTAAGCAATTACTTAAGATTGGAGCATAAGGAGGGAAATCATTAACCAAACACAAAGAGCAAATTACTTACTTACGGAATCTCTGGCATCATTATATTCCTCAGTATATTCCTAGAACCCAATTATCACTTTGTAGTTTATCACATTTGTTTACACATTCTTTTTTCTTTTTCCAAGTTACCCCAAATTCTAGGCTTCCCAAACACTAGAAGATAAATAAAAATTCCTTTACATGAAAGTCACCTTATATTTATTATTTCAACTCAGACCATTTGTCATTTATCAATTTACTTAAACAAAAACAAAACAAATGAACTTTTTTTTTTTTTTAGAGGGGTTGGGGGCAGCAAGAATTTTAGGAAAGCACATAGTTCAGAGCTGGGGGCCCAGGGGACACAGACCACTACCACTAAGGCACCTTCTACTTCCGGCTTCCTTTGTCTTTCCTTCTCATCCGTCAGGTGTTTGCCCTGTTCCAGAAACATTTTACTCTTATGGAAAGTTCTATAACTTGCCTAAGACTTATTCACACGCATTTTAATTTAAAAGTTATTTTTCCTTGGGCGCCTGGGTGGCTCAGAGGGTTAATCCTCTGCCTTGGGCTCAGGTCATGATCCCAGGGTCCTGGGATCGATTCCCACAACCCACTCTCTGCTCAGTGGGGAATCGGCTTCCCCCTCTCTCTCTGCCTGCCTCTCTACCTGTGATCTCAGAGGTGTCAAATAAATAAATAAAATCTTAAAAAAGACTTATTTTTCCTTAATTAAATAAAATTATTATTTGCATAATTGAGCCTCCATATTGTATAGAACTTTGCAGTTCTCAATCTTTGCATTCACGTACTTGAGGAGTAGCAACTGGTTTCCTGATGATAAAGCCAGTTCATGGTGGGCATCTCAGAATTCATTCTAACCAGTTACCCTGTTTTACTATGGCACAGTAGCAAAAAGAACTGATTTATTATAAAAAAAAAATTATATGTAGAATCTGTCATACTTTTGGTCCAAAATTCCAAAGCTCTGCACTATGAATCATTTATACCAGGCTACAAAATGTTCCATGCAACATTGCTGTCTGCTACAGACACTTAAAAAAAAAATCGGGATCTGTTGGGTCATATGGTCCAAGTATCACAGCAGCTTTCTTGGCAGATGGACTTTTTTCAGAGACTTATTCTTGGATACTTTCAGCTTTTCAGGATACTCAGTAAATGGGCATAAGTAATATAACCAAATCATGTATGTAGGAACCCAAGTTTAAAGATGCCTGCAGAGGGCTTTAATTTTTCTTAAAAGTAGGAGGGGCTAATGGCAGCAATTTTGACATTCAACTTGAAAGAGATATTTCAACATGCCTTCTGAGCCAGACAATCTAGAAATTTCACCAAGGTGTCAGGCTCATGAATTTTATGGGATACATTTGCCAAACTTTGGCATGTATGTGCCTTACCAAAGTTTCTAACCTCTTATTCACTAGATTCAAAGTATTACCTTATACATGTATTGGATAAACATGACATCTGTTTGAATTGCTAAGTGTTTTAGGTCACTACAGATTAGACTAGGACAGAAAGCTTAAGAGTTGATATAACCCTGTGCTAGAAAAGTACAGATATATTTCTAGCCCTGTTTGCTGAAAGCAAAATTACTTCTTACATTCTTTGCTAACGAGCGTAGAGAAAGAAAGCATTTACCACATTTACTGCTGCCTGTAAGTTGCCAGGTGATATAATGATTTGCTCCAGCAATGAAACTACATCTGGATCAGCAGCTGCAGTTGGAGTCTTTGCATGACTGTGTTTTTGATAATCCAATTTCATAATTATCATTCAAATCTTTCCTCTGCGCAGTCAAAATGCACAAGTTGAATTAACTGTGGTAGGAATCCAATCCAGCATTTTTTTTTTTTTGCCATTCAGCAAAGTTTTATTGAGCATCTAATATGTTCAATGGATGGGCTAACCTGAAAATCAAACTTTATTCATAATATCTCTTGGTTAGATATTCCTGTGACAGCACTGTTCCAATATATTTTTCATTTTGATTTAATTTTTTACTGAAATATAACTGATATAAAATATCATACCAGTTTTTGGTGTGGAACATAATGATTTGATATTTGTACATACTGAAAAATGATCACTATAAAAATCCATGACCACACATTTGTTTTTTGTTGTGATGAGAGCTTTAAAGATGTAGTCTCTTAGCAACTTTCAAATCAATAATACTGTATTATTAACTATAGTCACCATGTTGTATGTTATGATAAGATCTTCAGAAATATAAGCACTACAGAGAAGACAAGGCTTTCTTTTATGATAATAATAGAATATTTCAGTTCCCTTATTAGAAAATGGAGCAGGTAAATTAATATTCTGAGGTCATTACTTTCTTGTTCCAAGTTTTCCAGCCCCTTTAGATGCTATAAAAACAAACAAACAAAATTAACAACAACAAAAAATCTTCCAAGGGTAAAAATGAGTCTGCATAATACTGCCTTCCAAATTTCTTACCAAGTACATCATTTGGCCCATTCAAATCTGTAATTATGTAGAAAAGAAAATTCTGGGAAAAGAAGTCTCAGCCTAAGAAGATCTAAAGCTCTCATCTAACTCTATCAGAGGCAGTCTACCACAAAGAACCTTGTTCAAATCATTGTGCAAGGGAAAGGAAGATGGAAAAGCAAGCTGAAGTCTACTTATGAGATAAAGGGGATAAATTATTAAAATAAAAAACAAATGTAGACCAACCTTGAAAATTCCCTGAGCAGACAAAACAGTATAACCATACAAACAAATTTAGTTTATTTGTTTAATTTAGCTTATTTGCAAGACTAACTGACCTAGGTCATTTGTAGCTTATAACTCTGAAAATCATGAGCAAAACTTAAAATGTTCCCAGTATTAATATGAGGTAATCACTAGCCAATTCCCTATTATTTAAGAAAATTATAGTACCATAACCAATCACTATGAAGAACAGTTACTACTTCCTCACATGTAAGCTGCTTTATAGCAATATATCCCCAGGCCTTATTCCATTTTTTTTTTGGTTTGTTCCGAGTTTGCAAACTTTTTTGATGTGTACATGATAACTTTTACTAATTTTGACATCAGTAATTTATTGGTTTTACTTCTGTTATTTCTGAATTTTTGACAAAATGTATTTTAAGAAAGATGTATTAATTTGTATTTACTTTAAAATCAGTGGAGATGACTGATTGCTATAGACTGAGAGATCTGGAAATAGTTCACAGAGGAGACAGATGTAAACTAGGCCTTAAAAATTATTTCATGGGGTCAGACAGCATGGAAGAACAAACTCAATTGAAGGAACAGACAATGAAAAGTATAAAAGCATCAAATTATCCTCTTTGTTGTCAACATCATGGATCTAAGTCTCCAATTAATTTATTTTTATTTTTTATTAATAAAAAACTCCACTTAAAGCACACATTATTTAACAACAAAACTATTCTGACAGTGATATAGATATTTATGTTTTAATCTATGTATTTGTGTCTAAATTTTAGTTAAAGCCCAGCAAGTATCTTCATGAGTATTGCTTTAAATTCTCCATCAGTCATGTTACTTATACCTGTTTCACTTAGATCTCTGGTTGTGACCTCATCTTGTTCTCTTGTTTTGGAGGAATGGCCCCACCTTGGCATTCTGTCTAAGTCTCTGCCTTCTTTGTGTTAGAAAAGCCAGTTATGCTTTCTGCTCTTGGGAGTAATGGCTTTATGAAGAGAAGGTCATGTAGGTCCAGGGCCTGGTGCTTCAGGGACTGTCTCCGGTGTGTGTGCTCTGCTGTTGTGTTTTGCGTGCTCTATCCTTCAGGCCTGTTATCTGCAGAGGCTCTTATTCAAGTTTTTATTTGAATTCTAGGAATATATATATACACACATTGGTTTTAGGAGAATTCATCATGTACATATAACACCCAGTGCTCATCACAAGTGCCCTCCTTAACACTCATCACCCTTATAGCCCATACTACTCACCTTCTTCCAACAACCCTCTCTTTGTTCTCAGTTAAGTCTCTTATGGTTTGTCTACCTTTCTCTCTTTTTTTTTTTATCTTCCTTCCCCTATGTCCATCTATTATGTTTCTTAAATTCTACATGTGAGTGAAATCATATACTTGTCTTTCTATGACTTATTTCACTTAGCATAATACTCTCTATCTTCATCCAAATCATGGCAAATGGCAAGATTTCATTCTTTTGATTGCTGAATGATATTCTACTTCTTCTTTATCCATTCATCTGACAATGGATTTCTAGGCTGTTTCTATATTTTTGCTATTGTTGATAATACTGCTATAAACATTGGGGAACATGTGTCTCTAGTCCTGATGAAACCCACTCATATTCACTATCATTTCTTGAAGATTTTATTATTTTTCAGAGAGAGAGAGAACACACACCAACAAGAGGAATGGCAGGCAGAGAGAGAAGCAGGCTCCCCATTGAGCAAGGAGCCCCATGTGGGACTTGATCCCAGGACCCGAGGATCATGACCTCAACTGAAGGCAGATGCTTAACCAAATGAGCCATCCCTCAATATCATTTTTTAAAATAAATATTAATTAACATTAGTATTGGTGTGAGAATAGAACTACAGTAAAACCTTTCAAGGACCTATGGAAAAGAAAATGTTCAAGTATTTACTACAAACAAACTTTTAAATAATTGTACATTCTTATTTTAGGATATATATTATAAATGATTACAGGTTTAAACATTTGCTTTAATAAAAGAAGACTAATGACTGAAGAAAAATGTATTTCTGATTTTCTTTCTTTCCTCTCTACTATAAATAGGAAACATAAAACATGGCATAAAGAATGTAGCTCCTATTTTGGGAATCATTTTCAAATACCCTTTAGTTCAGAGCTGAGATTACTTTCCATCATTGCTGATCTGCAACTCTGGAGTTAGCTCTCTTAATGTTTTCTGCTATTTGTCCTTGCTTTTCAACTGAGGCAGCTCCTCAAATTTTTTCTTCTGCTCTGCTAGTTAGGATTTATGTCATTTGGTACCATGTACTAATCTTATTTATCTCCAAGGGATCCTAGAAAAAAAACATATTAATACTTCATGGTGACTTTCTAATTCTCTGGAAAGCAACACTGAACTTAAGCTTTTTGTTTTATCCAGAAACTTTACTGGAGTGCGGAGTTAGGATGGGAAATTCTCCACAATCATCATAACTACAATTCTTAAGTTTCCTTAAAAGGAATGACAGCCTTTACTTAGAAATTCAGTATCATCATCCAAGAACACTAAGACAAGAAATAATTAAACACCATTTATAGAGCATTACTAAAAAAAGGACATCTATACTTTCTAAATTTTACAGCATATATAATCCATACTGACCTATGAAATAATCAGACATATTCATATGCAACTTTTTCTCCTCTGGAAGTATTTTCCTCTTCTTATTTTTACTGTAGACATTTTTATATTTTTAATGTACATATGAAGTCATATTTTTCTGTTAAAACATTGCAATGAATTTTCATTAGAATTCTCACATAGAATAAACATGCCTTAACAATGTCCAACCAAAACTAGTTTACTTCTCTGTTTTTACTTTCATTTCATCTTTTCCCATGGTCTTTGGTCTTCCCCCCACCATTTTAAAGACATGTTTTTCTCTTCCTTCTGCTGGAATATTCTGAATAATGGAATATTCTGAATATTCCTTCACTTATGTATCTGTTCAGATTTACCTTTGCAATGAGTCTTTATTTAGTTATTTTTGATGGTAATGAAACTGAACATGAGATCTCCTCACTTAACATATTTCTAAATGTACAACACAGTATTGTTAAGTATAAGCACTATGTGCTACAGGAGATCTCTAGACCTTCATCCTATATAACTGAAACTATTCAGGCTTAAAAAAGAAAAACATACCGTCATATATCTCAACACAGATGAACCTGGAGAGCATAATGATAAGTAAACTAAGCCAGTCATAAAAGGACAAACACTGCATGATTCCACTTCCATAATGTATCTAAAAGAGTTACATGCATAGAATAAGGGAGGAGAATTGTAGCTGCCAAACACTAGGGAAGAAAAAAACAGGGAGTGGTGGTTCAACAAGTCATGCTTAACTATCAGATTCTTGTTTCTCTCTCACTCTCTGGAAAATGTTCTATTTCATTTCTTTCTTAGCATGTATACCTATCTAAAATAATTATGTTCATTTTATTTTTGCACATGTTTTTCATAGCCTAATATCCATTGGTCACATAATATAATGCTTTTGAATCCCAGATATCTGCAACTTGTATTTTATAATTTTTATTCCAATTAGAATGTACACCTGATTTTTTTTAAGTTATGGAACAGAAATCAATTTAAAATTAAGCAATAATCCCCTATTTCAGCATTCCCTACAAGTAGCTCAATTTCCTAGAGGCAAATGCTTTTAATAGTTTCTATTTTTATTTCTTTCTTCTTCCAGTGGTTACTTAATATTACATATTTTGAAAGTGAAAACTTAATAGAACTAAAGTAAACCATGTGATTTTTGAGTAACTAGTGGGGAGGCTAACTACATTTTTAAAATATGAAGGGAAAGGGAAATACTATGTTAGGCACTTTATTATGTATCTTTTCCTTCCCAACTCAATATAAAATTTATTTATAATGCTTTTTTTCCCAAAGTAATAAAAGAAAATTTAATATAATGTAGCAAATATTTAAGCAGGAGATGAAATATTATCAGACTTTATCTCTAATATCCAGGTAAATCATGTTATGTGTCAAGAAAAGTAGCTCTTAGAAAGAGATAAATTGGATTTAAAGAGATAAATCCAATTAACAAAGGATTCTTGTAACAGATTGAAATGTCAAAACCTAAGACGATGCATTAAAGATACTAGTTTTGCAACTAAAACAAAATTATTCTAAAGTGTTTAATTTTTTAAATTTTACTCTAGCAGTTAATTTAATACTTGATGATACACTAAGATTAAAGAAATGAAAAAGTGACACTATATTTTATGAATGTTGTAAAACAAACATCGCACTATTATAAATGCAATATATTGATATAAAATGTTTATACTATTGATAAAATAAAATACATCACATCTTAAAAGTGTATATATTCATAAATACTATTTGTTTCTGTTCTTTATATTTTGCTTGAGAAGAACCATTTGTTTATTTTTTTTTTTTGGTTTTGTTTTTATTTTTAAAGATTTTTTATTTATGTGACAGACAGAAACACAGCCAGAGAAGGAACACAAGCAGGCTTCCTGCCGAGAGCAGGGAGCCTGATGTGGGACTCCATCCCGGGTCTCCAGGATCATGACCTGAGCCAAAGGCAGTCGCTTACCAACTGAGCCACCCAGGCGCCCCTGAGAAGAACCATTTGTTTATTAATGTTACAAATTTGTGAATAAATTGAGGGATTTTATGGTTGGAATTAAGATATACCAATTAATACAGTCCAATCACTTCAATTCAGTGTTAGAAGGAGCATAAAGCATTTATAGGCAGAAGTAAAATTTTATCCTTGTTTGCAGTCTCAGTTCATATAATATTATATTATACATAGCATAATATTATATGTTTACATAACATGGTCACAATGCATTAATATATTCAAATGTTTTGTCATTCATGCATAAATGAAGTTATATTTACTTATTTATGTCAATGTTTATAATTAAATTCAATTTTAAGGAAAATAATTTTTGGCTTTCTGAAAATCAAAAAAATAAGCATAATATAAAAGTAATGAATGTCATATTACTAAGGTTTAATAGTATACAGTGATAAGTTTTCCATCTGTCTTTAATTTTCTTAAGTCCAGAAAACCTATTTTGTTTTGCATTAAATATTAAATAGTTATTTCATGCTCAGGTAATAAATATAGAAACATTGGGGTGCCTGGGTGGCTCAGTGGGTTAAAGCCTCTGCCCTCGACTCAGGTGATGATCTCAGGGTCCTGGGACCGAGGCCCTCATCGGGGTCTCTGCTCAGCCGGGAGCCTGCTTCCTCCTCTCTCTCTGCCTGCCTCTCTGCCTACTTGTGATCTCTCTGTCAAATAAATAAACTAAATCTTGAAAAAAAACACATGGACAATAGAAATATATTAGTAGTTAACTATAGTTTTAAATGAATAATATATTTTATTTGATATTGACATAATGACACAATTATTATTATTGCTATTATTTTATCACTATCAATAACTTTGTAAAGTCTTTAATTTGTAAAAGATGACTTTATTAAAGTTAATAGTTAGGTACTTACCACAATTTCACTGTTATGGAAGAGTAAAAAAGCAATTCTTTCCATTTGATTTTTTCCTTAATATCTCTATCACCTTCCTCAAAATAACATTGCATTTCTCCTTTTCATACTCAATATTTAATTGCCTTACTAAACTGTACTTTTCCATTAATAGATATACTAGATAGTAAATTTTCTGCATCTCAGAGTTACTCCTAATGCGTTAATTCAAGTGTTCCAAAAAGAATAAGGATTGGTAAGTTTCATTAGCCTACCTCTGTATGATTTATAGTCTTGTCTCTTGAATAATGTAGTTTGAGACAATATGTAAGATCCTTCAGAGCGAAGGTGCCTTTCTTCTCTTGCTACATATAAAGTATCACTTATTCCTTCTATGAATATTAAAACACTGGTTTAAATTATTACAGCATCTTTCAGGGGTTATCATTAGTACTTCAAGAACAAATTTAATATCTTTCATGGTAGCTGATCACAATAAATGAGACAGTAACTAAAGAACTCAAAAAATGTAGGTCTCATCCAATCCATGACTTTTGACCCTGAATCAGTTCTTTTGTTCCACACAGATTGATGTTGGAAAATTGATATGTAAGACCATATTTCAAAATTCCCATAACAATTGTGGAGAAAAATTAGCAATAATATTTTCTTATCACCATAAAATTCAGCTTCTGGAAGCATAACCTAAA
Source organism: Spilogale gracilis (assembly GCA_004023965.1). Taxonomy (NCBI): domain Eukaryota; kingdom Metazoa; phylum Chordata; class Mammalia; order Carnivora; family Mephitidae; genus Spilogale; species Spilogale gracilis. Next base: position 21,804 of record PITA01002033.1, read on the forward strand.
CCATTTCAAGTCTTACTCGTACTTCCTACTAATTGTATAATTTTGAATATGACTTTTGACCCCTGTGACCTTTTTTCCTTATTTTAAAAAGTTTATAAACATAACAGTGATAGTTTGAGTGTAAGATTAGAAAATAGAAAATAAATTAAATGTGGAAAACAATATATATGCTAATTATAAGGTTCTAAAAGGGTTAGGTACCAATAATAACGCAGTGAGTTCTTATTATAAGGAAAATTTTCTTTGATGAAGCTGGCCACTCTGTAGAAATACAGATCCATTATTGAGGTAGTATTAGCCACCATCCCTAATAACTACTTAGAAGACATTCTGCAACCATGTCTACTATGTGCTATTTTAATTTCTACATCGAAATTTGTTTGTTTCGAGTGCCTGGGTGGTTCAGTGGATTAAAGCCTCTGCTTCAGCTCAGGTCATGATCTCAGGGTCTTGGGATCGAGGCCCACATTGGACTCTCTGTTCCGCAGGGAACTGCTTCCTCTTCTCTCTGCCTGCCTCTCTGCCTACTTGTGGTCTCTCTCTGTCAAATAAATAAATACAATCTTTTTTAAAAAATTGTTTGTAATTTTAATACTCTTTATCAGTATAATTTAGAGTATTATAAATAATACTCTAAATCAGTATCAAAAATCTCACCATGGACTAAAGCTCTTTAAGAAGATTCTAAAGGGGCACCTGGGTGGCTCAGTTGGTTAAGCGACTGCCTTCGGCTCAGGTCATGATCCCGGAGACCCGGGATGAGTCCCACATCGGGTTCCCTGCTCCACAGGAGGCCTGCTTCTCCCTCTCTCACTCCCCCTGCTCGTGTCCCCTCTCTGGCTGTGTTTCTCTCTGTCAAATAAATAAAATCTTAAAAAAAAAAAAAAAAAAGAAGATTCTATAAATGACTGATGCTCTCAAAATGTGAACGAGAACTGTGTGAAACGATATGCTATGTTGGGGGCACCTGGGTAGCTCAGTTGTTAAGCCTCTGTCTTTAGCTCAGGTCAATGATCCTGGAATCTGTGGGATCAAGCCCTGAATCAGGCTCCCTGCTCGGCAGGAAGCCTGCTTCTTCTTCTCTCACTCCCCCTGCTTGTGTTCCTCCTCTAGCTGTGTTTCTCTCTGTCAAAGAAATAAATAAAATCTTTAAAAAAAAAGAAACAAACGACTATATGCTATGTTGGAACAAACAGGGTGTTTTCTGATCATGAACTTTATTTGATTGTGCATTTTTCTTTGAACCCAACTTTGAAATGGCATACTTCAAAATGGTGGACTTAGCTATGTTAACAATAATTACTCAGTTAACAATCAAAAGTGTATTTCCACAAATATATTGAACATACTTCAGTCCACCCTTCTGCCAACATTTATATAGCAACATTCTCCAAGAGATTATAGATGATGTCATTTCTCCTGTATATTTTACCTTCAACTGCTTTATCAACAATAAGCTGAATATGTTCCTTTTATGTCTAATGGTTAGGGACAAGAATAAGGATTTTTTTTTCTGATAATGAAGAAAGTGAACTGCTTCCTCTTTTTGAATATTATATTCTTTAGGAAAAAAATAAGACTAAAAGGAGTTGCTTGAGATACATTTTCCACATATGTGAGTATTTACTTCCTTTTTTAAAAACAAAGGGCAAGAGATGTATAGTCAAGCAAATGAAGGGAATTAAATCTACAAGTACAGCATGCAGATGTTTACATGTGTATTTTTCCATGTAATCATCATTCAGAACAAGATATAGAACAATGCCAGTACCCAGGAAGGTACTTTCTTGTCCCTTCTCAGTCTGAACTAAACCCCAGAATTTACTGCTATTCTGAACTCTTCCATCATCTGTTAACTTTGCTATAGAACTTTCTATAAATGGAATCATACAGTAGATACTATTTTTGTTGTGAATGAATTTCATTCAATATTTTTTCTGTGAAATATATTCATGTTATACATATTAGAAGTGTGTTCTTTTGCCCTGCTCTGTAGCATTCTACTATTTGATTTGCCACCATCTATTCACTCTTCTCTATTTATTAAACATATGGGCTTTTCTCCAGATGCTGACTATCATGAATAAATCTGTTCTAAATATGATCTTTGTGTGGACTTACTTCTCTTATATACATAAGGAATGGAACTAATGAAAATGACCAATTATATCCCAAAGTTGCTTTGTAATTTTACTTCCCTATCAGCGATCTTTGAGACTTCAGTTACTCCCTCATTCTGTACACTTGATATTTTCAGTCTTAGTTAGTTGTCGTTATTCTAGTCACTGCATAATAATATTTGTGTGTGTTTTTTTTAAGATTTTATTTATTTGACAGAGAAATCACAAGTAGCAGAGAGGCAGGCAGAGAGAGAAGAGGAAGCAGACTCCCTGCTGAGCAGAAGGCCCGATGTGGGCCTAGATCCCCAGACCCTGAGATCATGACCTGAGATGAAGGCAGAGGCTTTAACCCACTAAGCCACCCAGGCACCCAATATTTGTGTATTTTTAATTTATAATTCAATAGTGAAGAGTGATGTTAACTAATTTTTATTATGCTTATTAGTCATTAAATTTCCTTTCTCTGGAAATTATTTTCAAAAGATCTTTCCCATTTTTATTTTTATTTCTTTCTTATTGATGGAAGTCCCTTGTGAGTTCTGGAAATAATAACTTCAAAAATATACATAGAAAATATATATTTTCTCCCACCATTTCTTTGGTGTTTAAACTTTCTTCTTGAGATCTTTTGATGGGGAGAAAATCTTAATTATGAAAGCCAACTGTTTAACTGTTTTTTTTTTCTTTATTAATTTTTTTCTTTAGTGCTTTTGATCCCTAAATTAAAGATCTTTGTCTATTGCAAGGACATGCGGATCTCCCTCTGTGTTTTCTTATAGAATCTTTAGATTATATTTTTTTTATTTTCATAGTTATAGCTATGAACTAAGTTGTGTCAATTACACTGAGTTGTATAAGACAGGTTTAAGTTCCCTTTTTTTTCCAATATGGAAATCAAATTACTTCAATGTCTTTGACTAATACATTTCTTAAACATCATTTCCTCCATTTAATCTTCTATATAAATTAAGCAACTATATATATATGTATCTATTTTGATACTATCTATAGTGTTGATCTACTCTGATGGCAAAACTATGTGGTGCTAGTAACTGTAGCTTTCTTTTACAATTTTTTAAGTCTATGGTATGTTTTCTAATGTTATTATTCCTTAAGGATATATTGATTACTCTAGATTCTTTGCATTTCAAATAAAATTTTAAAATTAGCTCCCTTTCCACGAAATCTAAAAAAAAAAAAAAGATTTTTTTAAAATTGGAATTTTAGAGGGGCACCTGTGGGACTCAGTTGGTTGAGTATCCAACTCCTGGCTTCAACTCAGGTCATGGTCTTACAGTATTGGGATCCAGCTCCATATGAGGCTCCATACCCAGAGAGGAAGGTGTCTGCTTGAGATTCTCTTCTTCTCCCTCTCCCTCTGCCTCTCCACTTTCTCCCTCTCTAAAATAAATAAATCTTTAGAAACAAACAAACAAACAAATAAATAAATAAATATATATCACATATATCAATATGAGAAAAATTGATACTTTGACAATATTATCCATAAGAGATCTCTTAAATTATTTATGACTAATTTTTTTTACAGTAACATGTTATACTTTTCATCATAGAGGTACTGAAAATCACCTATTAAACGTATCATCTGATTTTACATTTTTGATGTTATGATATTTTTAGGTTTTATATTCAAATTGTTTGATGATGCTATTATCAATATATACTTAATTTATTCATACTGAGTGTGTATCCAATAACTTTGATGAATACACTTATTACCTGAAAAATCTTATTTAGCTATACAAAGCCATGCTTATCTATTTACAATTCACTGTAATGTTAAGCAAAAAACAAGCTTACGGAAATTAACTGTATAAAGTTTTTGTTTTTGTTTTTGTTAGTTTTTTTAGATAATAGGCTCTGGGATGGGTTGACTCCCAAGCATTAATAATATAAAAAATACAAGGTAAGTATCAGTGAATAAGAAAATTACAAATAAAATAAGTCAGCACAAGCAAGGTCATCGACTATATATATATTTAAAATTAACAGAAATGTATTGAGGTCATTAACATTACAGAGTTTAATCTGGTATAGATACTATTTTATCTACATTATAATAAGTGGGTCCTGTCTGACATTTGTATCACTATATATTCACTTGCTAATGTGTGTGTATACATATAATTAGCAACTAGCAGTGGTGTATATTTTGTATCCTAGTAATTTCTCCTATATGATGAATTCAGAAATTAAAACAAAAAAAACAACAGTAGGCCAATGATAGAATGACAAAATAACTGTAAGAGGAAAGAAGCAAAATAGACAAGTTTTATATCTATTATTGTTTCTTTGTTAAAAAAATCTCTTCTTCTTGAAAGTTAAAAAAAAAAAATTCTTTGCTCAAAATACTAGCATCCATTCTTCTATCATAACACACAAAGAACTATCTCTCTTCCCCCAAGAAGTCAAATAATTGTATTTGTGTTATTCATTGTGTTACTAAAGGTCTTTCAGGAAACAAAATTCACTGCAGATGATCTGAAGAGTCTCTTGGAGTCTAACAGGCAACAGGGAGGTGACCACAGGCACTACCACCAATAGTCAGTCCCAACTGCCAGATGGAACAATCAGCCATCTGAGAAATTATAGATGCTACTGAGGGCATCATGTAACTACAGACATATGAATGATCAGGCAAGATCAAGAGAACACTTATCCAGACTGTCAACCCACAGCATTATTAGAAATAATAAATAATTGTTTGGGGTTACTTCTGTCCAGGGTGATTTGCTATGCAATGATACATAAAGGGAATGACCATTTTATATAAACTCTTTCTGATAACAGCAGATAGACAGTGATTTAGTTTATTTTATGAATCAGTATATATCATAAAACACCAAACATTATAAAAGTGGAAACACCTATAAAAATATGATGATATCTAGAGTAAAATACTAAGCAAAGTTCAAGAAATACTTAAATGTATAGCCATGACTACTAAGGAAATAAGGCAATCTAGAAGAAAACCTGATGCTACATGAAGCAAAATATCATTTGAGAATAATTCAGCTATCGCTTCAGATTTAGAAATAATGTAAAGCACACAGACAGTATGCACACACATGCACACACACATACACACATCCTTTGGTACAATGCACAGAATGGTAAATAAACAGTGCAAAACTATATCATTCTTAATTTTTCCCTATTCTACATCTATTACCATTGCCTAACTTTCCAAGTTCATAGCTATTGTTTTTTGTCTATTTCCTTATAATGTAATATCATTGATTGAATTGTAGCCCCCAAAACACTTGTACGTCAAAGCCCTAAGCAGCAATACTTAAGAATGTTGGGGGAAGGAGTCTTTAAAGAGGTAATTAAGATTAAATGAGATTATAAGGGTGAGACCATAATCTGATAGGACCCATGTCTTTATAAAAGGAGGAAGAGCCACTGGGGTTTCATATGCATAAAGAAAAGCCTATGTGAGGACACAATAGAAAGGCAGATGCCCTCAATCCAAGGAGAGGGACCAAAGTGGCTGTTGCTTGATTGCAGACTTCTAACCTTCTGAACTGTGAGAAAATAAATGTCTTGTTTAAACCACCCAGTCTTGGGGCGCCTGGGTGGCTCAGTTGGTTAAGCGACTGCCTTTGGCTCAGGTCATTATCCTAGAGACCTGGGATCGAGTCCCACATTGAGCTCCCTGCTCTGCAGGAAGCCTGCTTCTCCCTCTCTCACTCCCCTTGCTTGTGTTCCCTCTCTGACTGTGTTTCTCTCTGTCTCCCTCTCTCACTCCCCTTGCTTGTGTTCCCTCTCTGACTGTGTTTCTCTCTGTCAAATAATGATAATTATTATGTCAATAATATATGTCAAATATTATAATCTTAAATATATGTCAAATCTAAATATATGTCAAATAATATAATCTTAAAAAATAAATAAATAAATAAAAATAAACCACCCAGTCTACCAGAACAAAATATGGCAGCCGTAACAGATAAAGGGAGGAAGACCTTCCCTCTACCATCCTAGATTCAATAGCTCGGTCTATGAAATAAACAGGCAACAGTCAGATTAACAGGAGGAAAGGTATACACATTAATTTATTTTAATATCAAAGGTACAGGGGCATCACAGGAAAGATGATGAATACCCCCAAAAGGTGGAGATATTTGAGGATCTTATGTACTGTCATAATAGATGAAGGGAGGATGCAGACAATTTAGGAAAAACTAAATCATTTTTCAGGAAAGATAAATGGGCCTGTAAAAGAATAGATGGGAGAAAAGATAGTTTGTGACCAAGTTTTGAGTGTGGTGTCAACTTCTAGTCTCTTCTCTTGTAATAAGAGTCAATCTTTCCTGGTTGATGAAACTCCTGGAGCGGGGATTTATGAAATAGGGTCCCTCTGGAGCATTCGTCTTTAAGCAGAAGGCGAATCCAAAGAAAGCCTTTCCCTGCATTGGCTGTTTTTCAAGTGGCTTCAGCTCAAAATAATCGATGTATCAAAGGATAATATTTTAGGGTGGCATGTCCATGTTTTGAACTCCTTCAGACCTAATATATATACCTTATTACATGTATTTTCCCACTGCTTATTTCTGAGATTTCTTCTAAAATCCTAAGCCAATTTTTTCTGTGAAGACTTTGCTAAATCTAGCTTATTTTCTCTATTAGTGTTAATCTTCTCTTCCAATTTCCTTTATGTGTAATATTTTCTTATTTTTCTTGGAATAATTATTATTGGGTATAATAATATATATGTCTCAGACCCCTGACTCCACACACACATTGAGTCTAAATTATCAGCTACTTCAAGAGGAAAAATTATTGGTAACATAGTTAAATTAGGCCAAAATACATAATGATCTGGCCTTCAGTAAATGCATATGAATACATCTGTGGTATAACTGTTGTTTTAAATGGTGGAGTTACACTATAAATGAAACCCTGTGATTTTTTTTTTTTTTAAGATTTTATTTATTTGACAAAGAGAAACACAGCCAGAGAGGGACACAAGCAGCTGGAGTGAAAGGAGGAGAAGCAGACTTCCTGCGGAGCAAGCAGCCCCATGCGGGGCTGGATCCAGGAACTCCAGGATCATGACCTGAGCTGAAGTCAGAGACTTAACCACTAACCCACCCAGGTGCCCCCAAACTCTGTGATTTTAATGATGACTCTATGCCTTATGTTTATTATTGCATTTAAAATAAAATAAGAATCTATCTCATTTTATAAACTCAAAACTTAAGATACCAAGCATTTAATATAAATACTATCAAAATACAATAGATAGAAAAATAAGCATGCTGTGTGTCTTTTGAAATGACTTTTAAAAATCTCCTTTGGGGCGCCTGGGTGGCTCAGTTGGTTAAGCGACTGCCTTTGGCTCAGGTCATGATCCCGGAGACCCAGGATCGAGTCCCACATCGGGCTCCCTGCTCGGTGGGAAGCCTGCTTCTCCCTCTCTCACTCCTCCTGCTTGTGTTCCCTCTCAGGCTGTGTTTCTCTCTGTCAAATAAATAAAATCTTTAAAAAAAAAAAAATCTCCTTTGACAACTCATACTCAAAGAGGGATACCTCAGGGTCAAATTTAACACTTTTTTTTTTTTTTTTTAATTTAACACTTCTAGGGGCACCTGGTTGGCTCAGGTGGTTAAGCGACTGCTTTTGGCTCAGGTCATGATCCTGGAGTCCCTGAATCGAGTCCCACATTGGGCTCCCTGCTCAGCAGGAAACCTGCCTCTCCCTCTCTCAGTCCCTCTGCTTGTGTTCCCTCTCTCACTGTATTTCTCTCTGTCAAATAAATAAATAAAATCTTTAAAAAAATTTTAACACTTCTATTTCATGTTTTTTTTTTTTTTTAAAGAATGTTGGTACAAGCTCATACTTTATTTTTTTTTACAGCCTCATACTTTATTTCATTTTGTGTTACGCTGATGTGATATGTCATGAAGGATTGTTAATTATTAGAAGCATTATTAGGTCAACATAAACTTGATGTTTAGTTTCAGAGAATGTCATGACAAATCTAATATACATGTCTGTCAAAGCTTTCCCGGTATTCTGTATTTTTTTTTTTTTTAAGATTTTATTTATTTGACAGAGAGAAATACATCTAGAGAAGGAACACAAGCAGGCTTCCTGCTGAGCAGGGAGCCTAATGCGGGGCTTGATCCCGTAATTCTGGGATCATGACCTGAGCCAAAGACAAAAACCCAATGACTGAGCCACCCAGGCGCTTTTGAGGTATTCTATCTAAAAATGACAAAATTATCTGGGTTTTGTTGTATATATTTTTTAAGCATTGAAAATATTTTAGACTAGTTCAAATTTCTTAATGTCAGGTTTATTAACTTCTTACATAATCCAAATGTGAAAAAAAATAGAGCAAAATGTTACTAGGGCTTCATAAAAAATCAAAGAAAAAATGCCATATATCATCATGCTTTCAACATTTTAAAATAAATTCATTGACTTATCCTTGACAAGGTTGAGAAGTTATGATACAGCAATAGACAGAAAGAGCATTGAGCTACTGTCCTTCACAATGGCTGAATTCTATTCTAAGAAAAAGAGCATGTGAGAAAAATTTACTGCTCAGTGCAAGTTTGTATATGGATTTGTTAAGTATCATGGCTGAACCTGGTAAAGATGCAGATTAATGTGCCAGTGTTCAGCTAGTCAATCCTCAGAAGCTAGAAGGGCCAGAAGAAATGTCTTGACATGACCAAAATGAATTGTAGTTGAGAAGGAAAGTTTGAGGTCAGAGCAAATGAGACATCACCAAGAATGATATGTAGTAGGCAATGAAAGCAAGGAATAATCAAGGAGTTAAGGTGAAGGTTTCCCTCTCTCTCTCTCTTTCTCTCTTGCATGTAAACACACACACACACACACACACACACACACACACACTCACACACACATACATAAATCACACATTAAAGCACATTAAATGGGAGGAATGGGACTCAGAATGAGATAAAGTTCTGGAGGACTGCTCTATTATGAGGAGTGACTACATGATGAGGATTTGAATGAAATAGACAATTACATAAAACTAAGCCTCATGGACATTTAAAATCCTTTATTTCTTTTTTTCTGTCACCAATTTGCCAAACAAGGAAGCTAACCAAAGTGTGTTTTCATATATCAAATACACCTAAACACAGCTAACACAAAAAATGAGTAATGGTAATAAAAGTGATAAGCAAAATTGCCCCATAACTAGGATGAAGAGTTGAAAAGAGCTATATTATGTCAATATAACAAATAACAACAACAACAAAATCCTAGTGGTTCACCATAGAAATTTATTTACTGATCTTACATTTCCATTTGCAATAGCAAATAGGATTCTATCTCTTCTATAATTTCTGAAAGAAGGAAAAGAGATAGTGCCATCTCTAAACTTGACAGAGAGACACTGTATCTGGTATCACAAACAGGGTAATGAATATGGATGAACACTAACATATTCTACAATACCAGAAATAGAGTAAAATAATGAATATGTGTCACTGGAGATGGAGATTTAGAGGCGAAATCAGTTGAAAAATGAGAAATAACAAATTATGTAGCCAACATAAGGACACAGCATAGTATTATTTTTATTAACAATAAAATTATCAGGACACCTGGGTGACTCAGTCATTAAGTGTCTGCTATTGGCTCAGGTCATGATCCTGGAGTCCTGGGATCCGGTCCTGCATCAAGCTTCTTGCTTGGCAGGAAGCCTGCTTCTTCCTCTCTCGCTTCCTCTGCTTGTGTTCTCTTTCTCACTGTGTTTCTCTCTGTCAAATAAATAAATAAAATCTTTAAAAAAAACAATAAAATTATTAACTTTATTTGTTATTAACTAACACCTCTTCTGAAGGGATAAAAAGGAAACTTTTTAAATATAAATCCCTATCTCTAGCCATATTCTCCCAAGTTTATTGGCCACTTACTAAAGATTGGTGGAATGAAAAAGAATGTAGGTCACCTATGTATTACCCCTAAGACCTAAAGTAGAATAAAAAATAACCTGAAGTTTAAGTCACAATAAAAATAGAGTTTCTAATAAATAGTAGTCATAATGGTAATATGCCCCCAAGAATGCAACCCCTGGTGTGTATACATCCTTTATTATAATAATTTTGAAAGGAGGTAGCATCTATGAATATGATGGCTGTAACCACCTCCCATGATTAGAATATGTTATATGGCAAAGGTAATGGGATTTTTGTAGATGTAATTAAAGCCTCTAGTATTGTTGATTTTAATTTAACAAAAATGGAATTATTCTGGTGGGCTTTATCTAATCAGATGACTGCTTTAAAGATACTAAAAGGAGGGAAGAGATTTGAACAACAGAAAATTAATACACAATATTACCTTGACCACAAAGATAAAATCTAAGCATGAGGATGGCTTAATCAAAGAACATAGAATGTCTTTGTGGGTGCTTAGTTTCAGACTTTTTTACTAGGAAAAGTGCCCAAGAGAATGGAGACTGGAAAACGATAACATTATTTCACTATATAAGAAGGCAACATGGAATGCTTCAGGAGGAAAAAGGACATGAGTCTCGAGGTAAATACTAAAAGCAAATAATGATTCAGTACATATAATATGCTCAACACAGCTCCAGAAATCTACATATATTAATTTATTGGAGACCACATATTAAAGGAAATAAAGTAAAGGAAGCAATAAACTTATCAAGGGTATATTGGAACAACAAATTAGAAATCATTTTTCTTAAATGATTTTAATCAGATTGTGAAAATTCTTTTTAATTCTGTGAATGGGTGTTAGGAGTCTTGCCAAATGCATTTTGTGCATCTCTTCATTTATACCATTTATGTGGAAAATTATATTAATTAATTTTGAATGTTAAACTAATTTTGCATTCCTGGAATAAACTCTAATTATTCCACCATGCATTATTATTTTTTATTACTATGTTCAGTTAGGCACCGTATCATTAGTTTTTGATTCAGTGTTCAATGATTTATTAGTTATGCATAAGACTCAGATGCATTATTATTTTTTTTAAAGATTTTATTTATTTATTTATTTGACAGACAGAAACACAGTGAGAGAGGGAACACAAGCAGGGGGAGTGAGAGAGGGAGTAGCAGGCTTCCCACCAAGCAGAGAGCCTGATGTGGGGCTATAAGGACCTATTTAAATGTCCAAGCTGCCATCTTGTTTACTTAGAAAAAAAATATCTCTTGGAAAACAAAGGCGAGCCAAATTGGGGGACATGCCAGTCAGTTAATCCCCTTAACCTCCGGGTTTCAGGAGCAATGGAAAGGCAAATTAAGAATGGGCAGCCACTTCCCAGTACTTAGGACCAGGTGGGAATGCCCAATCAGTTAATCCCCTTAACCTTCCCCGCCCCCCCCAACCCTGACCAATGGAGATCCCCTGGTAAAACACTGTGTGTTTAAATTGTAAAGGGGAGTATGAATTTAACATCTTGAATGTATTCATCATTACAGCAGAGTGAAAGAATTAACTCTAGGCAGCTGTATGATTGTAATCAGCTTGTGGTTTGCCCTATAAAAGCTAGCTTGTAAGAATAGGTGTGGTCATTCTCTTGCTTTAGAGGCGACCTGGCCCAGCCAATGAAATTCTGATGCTTGGCATGAAATAAAGCTTTGCTTAACATTCGCTTTTGTATTAGTCTCATTCCTTTGACCACAGACCCTAACAGGGTTCGATCCCAGGACTCAGGATCATGACCTGAGCCAAAGGCAGACACTTAATGACTGAGCCACCCAGGTGCCCCCCAGATGCATTATTTTTTAAATATATTTTTAATTCATTATGGTAACACCATGTTAAAAATTTCTGTATCTAAGTTTTATAAGCAATATTATCCACAATTTTCTTTTTCTGTAATATGATTGTCAGGAGTTGAAATTAAGTAATGCAGCTTCAAATACAAGTTGGGAAAGGTTTTGTTCTCTCTTTTCTGAAAATAGTTGAGTAATATTTTAATTTCTTTCTTTCTTTTAGGTTTTGAAAAGGTGGGAAAACTCAGTATAAGCAATAGATATTTTAAGAGCTGAATGAACTGGAGCACCTGGGTGGCTCAGTCAGTTAAGCATCTGCCTTCAGCTCAGGTCATAATCTCAGGGTCCTGGGATTGAGCCCCACATCAGGTTCCCTGCTCAGTGGAGAGACTGCCTCTCCCTCTCCCTTTGCCATTGCCCTTGCTTGTTCTCTCTCCCTCTCTCTCAAGTAAATAAAATCTTAAAAAAAAAAATAAAAGAAGAGATAAATGGACTAAATTTATAACTAAAGTGTGATACAACAAAAACTTGTTCAAATATTTATCATTTAAAAATCTTACAAAATCAAACATATTTAATTGTTCAGTGTTTTAAGAGCTTTGACTTGAAAAAATTATATTTAATAGTCATTTTAAATTTTATGACAGAAAAGTTAAAAGCAACATTTAATGAAAAGAATTTTATTTTAGGGGAATCTGGGAGGCTCAAAAGTTTAACCTCTGCCTCTGGCTCAGTTCATGGTCCCAGAATCCTGGGATGGAGCCCCACTTTGGGCTCCTTGCTCGACAGGGAGCCTGCTTCTCCCATTCCTGTCACTTTCTCTGTTGTGCTTGCTCCCTCCCCCTTTCTCTGTAAAATAAATAAAGTCTTTTTTAATTTTTTTTTGTTTTTTCTTTAAGATTTTGTTTATTTTTTTGACAGAGAGAAAGATCACAAGTAGGCAGAGAGGCAGGCAGAGAGAGAGGAGGAAGCAGGCTCCCCACTGAGCAGAGAGCCTGATGCGGGCCTAGATCCCAGGACCCTGAGATCATGATCTGAGCTGAAGGCAGAGGTTTAACCCACTGAGCCACCCAGGTACCCAAATAAATAAAATCTTTAAAAAAGAGGGGGAGAATTTTATTTTCAGTTAATTTTTGTGTTTATAGATTTGAATGTCACAGTAGTTCAAAAACCTCCTGATATATAAAGACTTTACCTCTGCATTTATATAATTTTTCAGTGTTTTATATAGGCATACACAAGTATAAATACATTTGGGTATATGTATACATAAACACACACTGTGTTCATAGAATTCTCTTTAATGGGGAACATCAGTAACCTTTAAACATAAATCCTGACATTAGAAAAATTTGTAAGGAAAATTTGAAAGCAGTATACAAGAAATAAATGTTTATTATTGAGGAAAAACTAAGTAGTAATTAAAAATAGATAATGTATTCTTAATTGTTTGCTTTGTGGTGTGGAAGCTTTTATTTTAATGTAGTCCCAATAGTTTATTTTTGCTTTTGTGTTCCCTTGCCTCCAGAGACATATCTAGAAAGTTGCTATAGCCAGTGTCAAAGTGGTTATCATCTTTTTTCTCATCTAGGATTTTTATGGTTTCAGGTCTCATGTTTAGATCTTTAATACATTTTGAATTTATTTTTGTATGTGGTATAAGAAAGTGATCCAGTTACATTCTTTTGCATGTTGCTGTCGTTTTCCCAACACCATTTGTTGAAGAGATAGTCTTTTTCCCATTGGATATCTTTCCCTGCTTTGTTGAAGATTAATTGACCATGTCATTCTGGGTTTTCTATTCCGTTCTTTTGATCTATGTGTCTATTGTGCCAGTACCATACTGCTTTGATGACAACAGCTTTGTAACATAACTTGAAGTCTGGAATTTGATACCTCCAGCTTTGCTTTTATTTTTCAAGGTTGTTTTGCCTATTTGGGGTATTTTGTGGTTCCATACAAATTTTAGGATTATTTGTTTTAGCTCTGTGAAAAATGCTGTTGGTATTTTGATGGGGAAGGAAACAGTAAAAAAAAAACAAAAAAAACAAAAAAAACAAAACCCTCAAAGGCAATCTACATAACGGGAGAAGATATTTTCAAATGACATATCTATAAAGGTTTAGTATCTGAAAGATATAAAGAACTTCTAAAACTCAACATGTAAAAAACAAATAATCCAACTAAAAAATGGGCAGAGGACATAAATGCCATTTTCCCAAAGACAATATACAGATGGCCAATAGACACATGAAAATATGTTCAACATCACTCATCATTAGAGAAATAAAAATCAAAACTACAATGAGATATCACCTCATATCTGTAGGAATGCCTACAATCAACCATACAAGAAACAAGAGGCGCTGGTGAGAATGTGGAGAAAGGGGAACCTTCTTGCATTATTGATGAGAAGGCAAACTGGTGCACCCACTCTGGAGAACAGTATGGAGATTCTTCATAAGGTTAAAAATAGAACCATCCTAGAATCCAGCAATTGCATTTCTAGGTATTTATTCAAAGATTACAAAATATACTAATTCAAAATAACACATGCAACCCAATGTTTATAGCAGCATTATCTATAATAGGTAAATTATGGAAGCAATTCAAGTATCGATTGACTGATAAATGGATAAAGAAGTGAATATATAGATATTGATACACACATGTTTATATATATACATATACAAAAAAATTTACTCGGCCATTAACATGGAATGAAATCTTGCCATTTGCAATGATGTGGATGGAGCTAGAGAATATTAAGCTAAGCAAAATAAGTTAGAGAAAGACAAAAACCTTATGATTTCATTCATACATAGAATTTAAGAAACAAAACAGAAGAGCAAAGGGAAACAAAAAGAGAAGCAAACCAGAAACAGACTCTTAATTATAGAGAACAACCTGATACCAAAGGGGTGGTGGGTGGGAGTTGGGTAAAATAGATGAGGGGGATTAAGGAGTACACTTGTGATAAGCACCAGGTGTTGTATGGAATTGCTGAATCAGTGTACTGTACACCTGAAATTAGTATCACACTCTATGTTAACTAACTGGATTTTAAAGAAAACTTAAGCAAGTAGAAAATATTAAAATTTAGAAAGTTTTTAATATAAATTAAACAACCTTAAAAATTTTGATGTATAATTTTCTTGTTAATTCTTTATCCAAGAGAACAGATACAAAAAGACCATTTTGAAGAGATTAGCTTTACTTAGAGTATTTCAGTGATTATAATCAATGAATATTAACAACTGCATGAAAGAAAGTGGTATATTCAATGCATGCCCTAATTAGGAGAAATTATGTAATAATACATGGATTTCTTTTCTTTTCTGATATTATATCTTTGATACAGAGCCAGGAGGTTTTTTTCTTAAATGTTACATAAAATAATTTATATTTAATTGCATATTTATAACAATAAATCATGGATTATGTTTATTCAAAATTTTAAAAAAGTGTCATTTATTCTAAATCTCCAAAAGGGATCATGTAAACAGTTAAAATGAAATTATTTATTTTTTGGCTGTTATTCATTTTTAGCATTCTATAAATAATGATGTTTTGCAATATGCCTCCCATCTCTGTCAGATATTAGCAACACTGCTGAGAAAAACAGACTAGTGGAAAGTCTTGTTAGACTTCTTTTAGTTTTTGAAATAATATTTATTATTTTAATTATATTTTTGTTTTATCTACCAATCAATATCAATTTTTTCTCCAGGTATATCACTTATATATCTACATTATTGACTGTTAATATTTTCCATAAATATAACATGAAACATTTGCAAATTCTGTATTACCAAATATTACCAATATTTTTAATTTGCACTTGCCTTAGTTGTGAAGCGGGGCAAATTCAAAAGTCCTTCTGATGATTAAATGAGACCATGTATTAAATCAGGTGAGTGGCACTACAATAATGACACTGGACAGTGGAAGAGGCTGTTCAGTACCTCAGGTACTCACACAAGTGAGGCGATTCAGCATGAGATGATTTTTACTTGTCTTCTGAAGTCAAGGATTTTTGAGAGCTCTCTACTTTATGTCATCAAGAAAAGTATACATATGATATATAAAAATATCAAGTGTCTACTTGTATTAAAAATATGACTAGATTTTTTTTTTAATTTGCTGACAGTTTTTAAACTTTATAATTTCCTCTTCCCCATTTAGGCAAGCTGCTAAGAAATTCCAGGTGTTCCTTCCTTTCACCTACTACACAGGGGAAACTTCACCCCTGTTCCACTCCCTAACCACCAGAAAAATCCCAAGCTAATCCTTTTCTACTCTCAATCCATTTTCAGACCTACTTGGGAGCTATCATGTGCTCCCCAGAAAAATCTCCTGTTTCAGTAATAACATTTCTTTTCTTCTTTTTTTTTTTTTAAGATTTTATTTATTTGACAGAAAGAAACACAGCTAGAGAAGGAACACAAGCACAGGGAGTAAGAGAGAGAAAAGCAGGCTTCTTGCTGAGCAGGGAGGCTGATTTGGGGTATGATTCCAGGATTCTGGGATCATGACCAGAGACTAAGGTAGATGTTTTTAATGACCCAGGTGCCCCTCTTGTTATTTTTAAATTTAATTTTTAAGTAGGCTCCACACCTGATGTGGAGCTTGAACTCACCACCCAAAGATCATGAGTTTCACACTCTACCAACTGAGCTAGCCAGGAGCCTCAGTAATAACATTTTGTATCCTCTTGATGTGTCCATGTGGCATCATGGGGTTCAATAGCTAAATCAAATTTTGGTTGGGGGACTATTTATTTATCTGTAGATGACTACAACACTACCTTATGATCCTGTTCTTATCATGAATTTAATAATTAATAAAGAAAATAAAGTTTTATTTTTGGTTTTCATAGACAGACATTTTTAAGGGAAGAAGTAGACAAATACCACAATTCTTAAATTTAACATAAGTGAATTTTTCTGAAGTTAATGCAATTTATATAGCTTTAATCATTAGAGCTCCTAAATCAAAAGTCTTGTTATTCCAAGTCTTATTCGTAAGATGAGGAAACTAGCTACAAAAAACCTAACCACCTTTACAGTGCTAACTTTTTATGATTCTTTCAAATGTATGTTTAGTAAGTGTCATATTGCATGCTTTTTATTTAAATTCAATTAATATACAGTTTATTATTAGTTTCTGAAGTAGAGTTCAGTGATTGATCAGTCTTATATATAACACCCAGTGCTCATTATGTCACCTGCCCTCCATAATATCCATCCCTGATTATCCCATCCTCCCACTCCCCTCCCCTCTAGCAACCCTCAGTTTTTTTCCTATGATTAAGATTCCTTATGGTTTGTCTCCCTCTCTGATTTCATCTTGTTTTATTTTTCCTTCCCTTTCCCTATGCTCCTCTGTTCTGTTTTTATATTCCACATGAATGTAATCATATAATTATCTTTCTCTGATTGACTTATTTTGCTTAGCATAATACCCTCTGGTTGCATGTTCTACTAAAGAAGATTTTATATAGCACCATTAATGATAAAATTAAAAAAAAAACCTTACGATTTAGGTCATACATTGTTATATAACAATATCTTTTTTAAAAAAATATTTTATTTTATTTTTTCAGTGTTCCAAGATTTATTGCTCATGCACCACATCCAGTGCTCCATGCAATAATGCCCTCCTTTTTTTTTTTTTTTTAGATTTTATTTATTTGACAGAGAGAAACACAGCCAGACAGGGAACACAAGCAAGGGAGTGAGAGAGGGAGAAGCAGGCTTCCCTCTGAGCAGGCAGCCTGATGTGGGACTCAATCCCAAGACTCCAGGATCATGACCTGAGCTGAAGGCAGAGGCTTAACCACTGAGCCACCCAGGTGCCCCAATAATGCCCTCCTTAATACTCACCACCAGGCTCACCGATTCCCTCACCCCCCTTGCTTCCAAAACCCACATTTTTTTCACAGAGTCCACAGTCTATCATGCTTCATTTCCCTCTCCGATTTACCCCAGTTCACATTTCCTTTCCTCCTCTTAATGTCCTCCATGTTACTCCATATGCTCCACAGATAAGTGAAACCATATGATATTTGACTTTCTCTGCTTGGCTTATTTCACTCTATAATCTCCTCCAGTCCCGTCCATGTTGATACAAAATTTGGGTATTCATCTTTTCTGATGGAGGCATAATATTCCATTGTATATATGGACCATATCTTCTTTATCCATTAGTCTGTTGAAAGGCATCTTGGCTCTTTTCACAGTTTGGTGATTGTGGCCACTGCTGCAATGAACATTGGAGTACATATGGCCCTTTTTCATTACATCTGTGTCTCTGGGATAAATATCCCATAGTGCAAATGCAGGGTCATAGGGTAGCTCTATTTTTAATTTTTTTAAGGAACTTCCATACTGTTTTCCAAAGTGCTGCACCAACTTCCATTCCCACCAACAGTGTAAGAGGGTTCCCCTTTCTCCACAGCCTCTCCAACACTTGTTTCCTGTCCTATTAATTTTGGCCATTCTGACTGGTATAAGGTGGAATCTCAATGTAGTTTTGATTTGAATTTCCCTGTGGCTAATGATGATAAACATTTTTTTCATGTATCTGTAAGCCATTTGTATGTCTTCTATGGAGAAGTGTCTGTTCATGTCTTCTGCCCATTTTTTGATGTGATCATGCTGTCTTGGGTATCACAGTTTTGTAATAAAACTTGAACACAGGTAATGTGATGCCCCCAGTTTTGTTTTTCTTTTTCAACATCTCCTTAACAATTTGGGCTCTTTTCTGCTTCCATACAAATTTTAGGATTGTTTGTTCCAGCACTTTGAAAAATGCTGATGGAATTTAAACTAGGATGGCATTGAAAGTATAGATTGCTCTGGGAAGTATAGACATTTTAACAATGTTTATTCTTCTGATCCATGAGCATGGAATGTTTTCCATCCTTTCGTGTCTTCAATTTCTTTCATGAGTTCTCTGTAGTTGCTTGGGTAAAGATCCTTTACCTCTTTGGTTAGGTTTATTCCAAGGTATCTTAGGGGTTTTGGTGCTGAAGGAGTGATCAAAAATCTCCCAAAAAATAAGAGCCCAGGACCTGACAGATTCCCTGGGGAATTCTACCAAATATTCAAAAAAGAAATAATACCTA
This sequence comes from Spilogale gracilis, assembly GCA_004023965.1. Taxonomy (NCBI): domain Eukaryota; kingdom Metazoa; phylum Chordata; class Mammalia; order Carnivora; family Mephitidae; genus Spilogale; species Spilogale gracilis. The sequence goes on from PITA01002033.1 coordinate 40,817, forward strand.
TTCTCCTGAAGCTGTTTCAAAAAAAAAAAAAATAGAAACCGAAGGAAAATTTCCACACTCTTTCTTGAATCCAGCATTACTTTAATCCCCAAACCAGTCAAAGACCACCTCAAAAAGGAGAATTCCAGACCAATATCCCGATGAATATGGATGCCAAGATTCTCAACAAGATCCTAGCTAATAGGATCCAACAGTACATTAAAAAGATTATCCACAATGACCAGGTAGGATTTATCCCTGGATGCAAGGGTGGTTCAACATTCACAAATCAATCAATGTAATAGAACAAAATCAATAAGAGAAGAGAGAAGAATTACACGGTCTTCTCAACTGATGCAGAAAAGACATTTGACAAAATACAGCATATGTTCCTGATTAAAACTCTTCAAAGTATAGGGATAGAGGGAACATTCCTCAACCTCATAAAATCTATGCAAAACCCACAGCAAATATAATTCTCAATGGGGAAAAGCTGACAGTCTTCCCATTGAGATCAGGAACAAGACAAGAATGCCCACTCTCACCACAACTGTTCAACATAGTGTTAGATGTCCTAGAAATAGCAATTAGACAACAAAAAACAATAAAAGGTATTCAAATTGGCCAAGAAGAAGTCAAACTCTCTCTATTTGCAAAGGACATGATACTCTATATGAAAAAACCCAAAAGACTCCACCCCTAAACTACTAGAAGTTATACAGCAATTCAGTAATGTGGCATGATATAAAATCAATACACAGAAATCAGTTTTTTTCTTATACACTAACAATGAAAATATAGAAAGGGAAGTTAGAGAATCAATTCCATTTATTAAAATAATATCTTTAAAAAGTATTCTAAAGGCTCAATTAAGAAATAGAGATAAATATTTCACTACATCTGTATCTTTGGGGTAAATACCTAGCAGTGCAATAATTATGGATCCTGGAAAACAAATTGAGGGTTTCTGAGGGGAGGAGAGTGGGTATAGGGGGTAAGAGGGTGATGGCTATTAAGGAGGGCATATGCTGTTATGAACACTGGGTGTTATAACTGATAAATCATTGAACACTGCATCAAAAACTAATGATGTACTATATAGTGGCTAACTGAATATAATAAAAAAGAAATAAAGACAAATAATTCTTATATTTGGGTTTATTTGCTATATAAATGTAATATAAATATGTGGCATGCACTTTCTTTGGATCTTTTTAAACATTGTCATAATAGAAAATACATTAATGGGCAGGTGGTTAAAGAAGTCATGTGTAGGTTTTTCAGCACAAAACTATAGATGAGTTCCCAACTGATTGGGGCCATATCCATGTATGAACTTTTATATGAATTCTTCATCCAGCCAAGCATTTTGTCCACCACAACTGATGCTATCAGTGCACAGAGGAGTTGCCCCCAATGGCCCTGCCCAAGTTGAAAACTATAAAAAAATAAACCATTTCTTTTTGAAAATAAATTAGGGTTCTTGGATATATGGTAGTTTCAACCTTGTACCTGCACATATCACTTATTTATTAAAGTTCAATATATATTCATTGAAGGGTTATATATCTAGGATCTGATGACATACTGATTGAGTAGGGGTATGTTCACCAATACATTTTTACATCACACACGCTATGCATACCAACACTACCCTCATCAATACAAACAATAAACTACATGTGCACATACTCAAGCATGTATAGGACAAAATAGACAAGCAAATGTTAAGTTAGAATGTTAAGAAAGAATCAATAAATTTAAAGGAGGAACAAGAAAACAATTTTTTTAAAAGATCTGATTTATTTGACAGAGAGAAACACAGCTAGAGAGGGAACACAAACAGGGGGAGTGAAAGAGGGAGAAGTAGGCTTCCCATGGAGAAGGAAGCCCAATGTGGGGCTCGATCCTGGGACTCTGGGATCATGACCTGAGCCAAAGGCAGACACTTAATGACTGAGACACCAGGTGCCCCACAAGAGAATTTTTTTTAAAGATTTTATTTATTTGGGAGGAAGAGAGTGCACAAGTGGAGGGAGAGGGGTAGAGGGAGAGAGAAGCAGACACATATCTAAACATCTAAATGTAAAACACAAAACTATAAAACTTTTAGAATACAGGAGAAGAAATAAATGATCTACGTATAACAACAAAGTTATGATCCATGGGAGAAATAATGAATAAGGTGGGCTTCATTAAAATTTAAAAAATCTACTCTATTAAACACAATGTCAAGAAAATAAGAATGTAAGCCACAGACTGGGGAAAAAAATTTGCAAAAGACAAAGTTAATAATCAATAGTTACCAAAAATATGTCAATAACTCTTAAAACTCAATAAGGAATCAATCCAGATAAAGGATGAGCCAAAGACTTTAGTAGATACCCCCACAAAAAATATATTGATGGCAAATAAGCATATGAAAAGATGTTCATTATATGTAACCAGAGAAAAGCAACTTAAAACAACAAAGAGATTCTACTACACATCTATTAGAATGGCCAAAATGAGGTATACTAACAACAGCAGAGGGTGACAAGGAAGTATGGGAACAGGAATTCTCATTCACTTCTGGTGGGAATGGTGTTTTCTTACAGAACTAAATATACTAATGATATTATCAAGAAATCACGTTACTTGATAGATGCCCTGAGGGGCTGACAACTCATGTTCACACAAAAACCTGCATAAGGATGTTTACAGAAGCTCTATTCATAATTGCCAAAACTTATAAGCAACCAAGATATTGCTTAAGTAAATGAATAAATAACCTGAATCCTCCATACAATGGAATCTTATTTGATACTAAAAATAAATGAGCAACCAAGCCATAAAAAGATGTAAAGTAATCTTAAATGGATATTACTAACTTAAAGAAGCCAGTCCGGAAAGGGTATGAACTGTATGATTCTAACTATATGATATTCTGGTGAAGGAAAAATACAGAGATAGTTCAAAAGTCAGTGGTTTCTAGTGATTGTGGAGGTGAAGAGGGATGAATAGGTTGCATGGAGAATTTTTAGGGCAGTGACAGTACTTTTTATTTTACCACAATGATGGGTACATAGCATTATTCATTTATCTAAACCCATAGAATATACAACACCAAGAAAAACCATAATCTTAACTATGGACTTTGGGTGATTATAATGTCTGAATATGGTTCCATCAGTTGAAACAAATTTTGTACTCTGGTGGGGGTTATTGATAATGGGGGAAGACTGTGCATGTGTGGGAACAGATAATGGGAAATATCTGTATCTTCCTCTTAATATTGCTATAAACCTAAAACTGTCTTTAAAAAAATAAAGTATTACTTAAAAAGTATTCTATGATCATTTGTTTAAAAGGCAATGGTTAGATAAAATTTAGAAAACACCAAAACCAAAATAAACCCACAGAAAGCAAAATAAAATAAAATAAATCTGAAAAAATAAAATAGAAAATAAGCATAATAGTGAACATTTTAAAAAATAAAACAAGGAAATTAGTAATGGGGAAATAATTGGATATTAAGAAGTATGCACAATTAGAATACAAGAAAAAGAAATAAGAGATGTTAAAGGACTTAAATTGTTAATTTAGTACCAGAAAAGTAGAACACTTATATAATGGCCAAGATTTTTCCAGAATTAAAGAAAAGTATTTGTTATATTGAAAAGCACACTGAGTCATTAGCAGAGTAAATTAGAAGGATAAAAAATGAAACTAAAACAAAAAATTGAATTATTGGACTCTTTCACTACTGAATTTTATATCATAGTCTTCATTATAGTTTCATTTTCTTTCATATTGACTATCTAGAGGGAAGAATTATTAGGAGCATATTCTCATTATATTTGAAATGTATTTAGTCTATCTTCACTATAATTGACAGTCTACTTGGGTATGGAATTCTAGCTTCAGTTATTTTATTTAGGACTTTAAATAGATTATCCCATTGTATTTTGGTTTCTATTATTGTGTGTGAAAAACTGCTGTCAGCATGACTTTCACTCAATTATATGGAATATGTCACTCTGTAGGTCCTTGTAAGATGTTTCCTTACTAATCCATGTGAGAAACTTAAAGATATAATTTATACAAAAGAAAATTATATCTGAATATATCATCTAGAATAAGAGGATATGATGAAAAGTATATTGATAAACCTTTATAATTACCTACATAAAACAGTAATACAAACAAATACATATATGAATTAAATGTCAAAAATAATACTACAAAAAATGGGAAGAGGACAAAGGGATAGTTCATGTTTCTTAAAATTGTGACATGGCTGAAGAATAGAATAAATATATGAATTAGCATTATAAACACAAAAAGGAAACATAAATTAATGCAGATTTTATTTGTGATTAAATAAAAACTTGAATCATAAAGATTGGCTTGAAATTCAGTCTATCAATATAATGTAATGTAATGTAATATATCAAACTCAGTCTATCAATGTAACTCAAATTCCCCAGTAAAAGTTTATATGAAATTGGAAATTATTTTATAATGAATATCAGGTAATATATGTACGTATATATCTTCATATACAGTGAGATGGGCCACTTTACAGTCATAGATTTGTTAAAAAAATAGTAAGTATAATAAAGGTTTCTCAACCTTGGCACTATTAATACCTCAAGCTGGGTATTCTCTGTTGTGGGCCCTGGGCCACAACATATATTATAAGATGTTTGTAAGTATCCCTGAACTCTACCTACAGGATGTCAGGTTGTAACAGTCAACATCTTCAGCTAATGATGGCCATTAAAGAAGAAGGAGGAGGAGGAGGAGGATGAAAAGAATGGAAGGAGGAGGAACAAGATAACAAGTGTTAATGAGAATGTAGAGAATTAGAATACTTGTACACTTTTTATGGGATGTAAAATGGCAAAATACTTTGATGAACAGTATGGCGGTTCCTGAAAAACAGAATTACTATATGATCTAGCAATTCCACTTCTGAATATATACAAAAGAATGGAAAGTAGGGACTTGAACAGATATCTGTACACCCATATAGGTAAAAGCATTATTCATAACAGCCAAAAGATGGAAATAATATGCATGTCCATTGATAGATTAATGGATAAACATAATGTGATAGGTTCACAGAATAGAATATTATCTGGCTTAAAAAAGAAGGAGATTCAGATGCATGTAACAAGAAAAAAACGGAGCACATTATGCTAAATAAAATAAGCCTGGAACAAAGGGACAATTACAGTTTGATTCTACAGGATACTAAGAGATACTTTAAGTAGTCAAATTCATAGAGACAGAAGTAGAATGGTGGTTTCCAGGTAGTGATGGGGAGGGTAATGGAAAGTTAGTGTTTAATGGGTATAGAGTTTCAATTTAAGAAGGTTAAAAAATTTTAGAGGCAGATTGTGATAATGGTTGTACCAAAATGTGAATATTGTCAATACCACAGAATTACATACTTATAAATCATTAAAATAATAAAGTTTAAATTTTAAATATTTTGTCACACACACACCAATAAAACTTCTAGGGACCACACTAGGAAAAACAAACAAAAACAAACAAACAAATACCAGACATTGCCAAGTACCCTATGGGCAAGATTATCCTCCAATGCGAACCAGTAAGATATGGTAATATCAAGTGTTTTATCAAATATGTAGAAAAAGGGAAATACAATGTTTCAGTTGCAAATTGTTTCATATTTTGGACAGGGATTTGGCAATATCAAGTATATTTAAAAATACACTTACTCTAGAAAATGGCAATTGTATTCCCAAGTATATCTGTTAAGAAACTCTCACATCTGTGCCCAAAGATGAGGGGGTCAAAGAAATGTGATCAGTATTGTTTGTATCAAAAAAAGAAAAAGAAAAAAAACAGTAATGACTTGAATGTTAATCACTGTAACAGTTTTGAATATATTCTAGTATATTTATGCCATGGTATAAACTATATTTCTGGACAGAAATCAGAATGCCACACATGATAGAAACAATACATACCAATAGCAGATAAACTTGCAGAATAATATTATATACTTATTTATAAACAAATATAGCAAGCATCTGTAAAGAAATTTAGGTAGATGACACATACACATTCTGGAAAGTATTTGCCTCAAATAGGGTAGGTTGAAGAAGGTAATTAAGGTAGAGATCAGGGAGCATTACACAGGAAATTTCAAAGTTGTTTTTATTATTTTATTTTTTTAATTTCAATGGTGAACACACTGATACTTGTGTTATATCACTCTTATACATGTCTGTATAATATTTCCTAGATGCATTTTAAAGTGACATTTAATAAAAATTATGTGTAAACAAAATAACCTCCTCATTCCTAAACTTAATGGACTAGTACAATTTTCACTTTGATGTCTATTAATCTCATGAGAAATTATACTGCGTTCATTTGGGCAAATGCTATTTTATAGTTCTCCAATGCTTTTAAAATAATATAAGAACAAAATTTTCTATATGAAATAACATTTCAATATTAAAAAATCATATCATTGTAAATTTCCCTCTCAAGTTGCATTTGTCAATGGAGTTAACAGTATATTCCTAGGCAGTCTACTTGTTTAGAAAATAATATGATGCTCCACTGATAGTTATTAAATTAAAATTAATTTAAATAAAAATTAAATTACAGGGGCTATTTAAAAAAGGGTGACATTTCCTACCTTTTCAATTATAGAATACATATTGCAATATGTACTATATCTAAAGGAAGTATAAAAAGTAAGACTGGGATAGTCGTGGGAGGAGGGCATTTAACTTTTAAACTATATCAAATATTCTAATATTCAGAGTGTTTTGTGTTTTTTTTCCCTATACTCTGTGTTGTTAAAACTTGTATCTAGAACCTCAAAAAAAAAATAGGTAGTAAGTGAAAATGGAAAATGAAAACAGTACAAGGAACTTTCCCCAAGTTCAAAGACTATAGAAATTCAGGCAGTGATTGCTTTTGACATGTATGACAGCTCATTATACTGTAGGTTCATAGAATACAGTGAATTTAAACTTTGGTATCTTGCCATATTTCCCTCATGTTGACAAATATCAATTTTAAATTTGTCAGATGAGAAGATGTCTTGTGCACTTGGTAGGAAAAGATACCCATTTATTTTTAAATATCTCTTGCTCTAATATTAGATCATAAATTACCTGACAGTTGAAGATGGGAATGCATTTTGCTGATAGAGTTCTTGGCCAAATGAAAAAAGTTTATGGAGTTTTACAATTTGAAATCCTGAAAAAGAGGTCAAAGTGATTTAAATTCTGAAAGAATGCCATTGTCAGAATGAAGAGTCTTTTATCACCTTCATATTATCTGCCAAGAATATTTAACTTTCACTCAAATTTCAACTTTTTGAATGATTATGAAAACTTAGTTATCTTATTAGTACCTACCAGCACTAATGATAAGATAGCATATCCAAATAATTTACTAGGTAGTGAGTTGCTCCATAAACTTAGTTAAAAGGTAAGGTAATTTATGAATACATAAATGTATAAGCACATTTCTTCTTGTTAATTTAATTTTTCATTTGGATGAATACAAGAAGATAAAGTGACACATTTTTCTTTGTCATAGGTATAAAATATCTAGATCTCATGCACAAATGCATAAAGAATAATCAGAGAGATAATATATACAGGTAATAAAAGTGTAGTAAGTAAAATCTGTTACAGTAGAAGTGTGTTCTAAAATAAGGACCTAACTACTGTATACCCTCATGTCGAGAAGATTTTGTAATATGTAAGGGCCAAAAATATATACCAGTTCTATACTTCCCTACTGTAACTCAATCACATCTTGTCTGGTCTAAGTTTCATAGTTTTAGGTCTTCAACCCCTCTCTAAGCAAATAATTTTCTGATCGGTTAATGACTCCACATTTCTTTTAAAAAATATATAAAAGCATAAAGTCAGCCATAACATATTTTCACCTTGTAAAAAATCTACATGAAAAGTTTACCTGTTTGCCATTACTAGGAAGACTATATTTAATGAAAACATAATAACATAGACACTATTTAAGTACCAGCTGAGAAAAAAAAAAATACTGCTTCTCGGGGCGCCTGGGTGGCTCAGTTGGGTAAGGGACTGCCTTCGGCTCAGGTCATGATCCCGGAGACCCGGGATCTAGTCCCACATAGGGCTGCCTGCTCGGCAGGAAGCCTGCTTCTCCCTCTCTCACTCCCCCTGCTTGTGTTCCCTCTCTAGCTGTGTTTCTCTCTGTCAAATAAATAAAATCTTAAAAAAAAAAAAATACTGCTCCTAATGGATAAGATCCTACTTTTCAAATGGTAGCTTCCCTACATTCACAGAGATGCCTTCAATTGATATAAAATAAAATAAAAAATTGGTATAAAATCAGAGCCCTAAGGTGAATGTCAAAATCTACTGTATCATTTGTGCGTTTACAGAAACCTACCAAAGTACAAAGAAATCAATTATGTGATAACAAAATAAGATTCTGTTTGACCTCCTCATATCGACTCATTTTTATAAAATTTCTCCTAAATAAAGGAAAAAAATAAAATGAACAAAATGAAAAAAAATCACAATTAAAAAAAAATTTGTTATAATATCTAAATACTATTTTCCTTTCTACATTATTAAAAGTTTTAATTGTGGTAAAATGCACATAAAATTTACCATCTTAACCATTTTTTAAGTACATACTGCAGTGTGTTAAGCATATTCACATTGTATACAAAGTTTCCAAGTCTTTTTCGTCTTGCAAAACTGAAACTCCATACCCACTAAATATCACGTACCCATTCCTTTCTCTCCAGCCACTGGCAACCACCATACTACATTCTGTCTCTGTTAACTCAACTACTTTAAGTACCTCATATAAATGGAATCAAGAAATAACTGTCCTTTTGTACCTGGCTTACTTCCCCTAACATAATGTCCTCTGATTAATGAGTGTTGTAATATGCATCAAAATCTCCTTCCTTTTTAAGGCTGAATATTCCCATGTGTACACAGCTCAAAGCCATTCAAAAATATGTTCTCCAATAAAGGTAAATACATAGACAAGCACTATTATTATAATTTTGATTTATAGCTCCACTTTTTATTATTTTATAGGCTTTAAAGGCAAAACCATAGAAATATTTATAAATCAGTGCTAATTGATACACAATATATAAAGATAAAAATTATGACTATAATACTATAAAGGGAGAGAGGGGCTACAAAAAAAGTAGAAATTGCTATAACTTTAGAATACTATATGTAGCCACCAATGCTAAAGACAAAGAGAATATCTATAGAATATATACAAAAGAAAATGAGAACATATTTAGAACACATCATATATATTCTCATATATATGTGTGTGTGTGGAGACTATATATATATATATATATATATATATATATCAACCAAACACAAAGCCATTATGAAAGGCAATGAGAGACATAAAACTATAAGATACAGAAAACAAATAAAATGGCATTAAGTCCTAATACATCAGTAATCATTCCAAATGAATTAAATTCCTGATTCATTATCCATTATTATAAATAGTATAAACACCTGAGCAAAAGGATACAGATTGGCAGAAAGGATTATAAAAATAGAATCCATTTATTTGATGTCTACAAAAGACTCACCTTAGATCTAAGGACATACATAGGTTAAAAGTGAAAGGCAGAAAAAAATATTCCATGTAAATATTAACCAAAAGAGAACAGCTATTGAGGACCAAAGAGGAAAGGACTGTAGAGGCTTCCAGGACTGCCCCTGAAAAAATTACCAGAGAGTGACCTATGCAAATTCCAAACATTATCTGGAGTGGCCAGGGCTGATATCTTTGAATGGTGATTGTTGCTGAAACTCTTTTGGGATGTAATGAAACGCTCTAGAGATTTATCAGCTCTTTCAAGTCTATAATATAGTCTTACATCAAATCCTCATCTTTATAAGTAGTTACAGTTATATCCCTATATTTATTCTAAATAGAAGATCATATTCTATGCCATTCAGATGTTGTCAGTTTCTATAATAAAAGAGCACAATCCATCCATTTCATCAGCAACTAGTTTCTGTTCTCCCCTCACCTTGCCTGAGGCTGCCTACAATCCACTAGAGGCCAATTATTAATTCTTCAGAAAAGAAGCATCTAAGAAATGTAGCCTTAGAACTTCAAAATGGAGAGTTGTGCCAGGATTCTAAGAATCAGGATCTCTAGCTCTCTGTCATTACAAAAGCAGATGAATTCCTGACTGGCAGACTAGAAACTCAAAGGCAGCAAAACAAGCAGATGATTTTGAGTGTTAGCCTACTGACCCCAAACTGTCAGACAAGAACTAATGATATAAAACTGAATGAGAGGTATCAGAATTGTTTATTTTAATTATTTTCTTTGGGTTGTATTGGATACTTCTTTTGAAATTCTATATACTGTTTTATATTATGAAGTCTTATTCTTTATTCTGGGTTTATTTATAACTCTCAATTTAACAGAACACTTGAAAAGAATGGTTGAAATGATAGTTTTAACAATCCTTAGTCTATTTACTTGCTCTTGTTGCTGTTGCAAATATGCTTCAAAAATCTACTCATGGAGGGGCTCCTGGGTGGCTCAGTTGGTTAAGTGACTGCCTTTGGCTTCGGTCATGATTCTGGAGTCCCTGGATAGAGCCCCCACGTAGGGCTCCCTGCTCAGTGGGAAGCCTGCTTCTTCCTCTCTCATTCCTCCTGCTTGTGTTCCCTTTCTAGCTGTGCTTCTCTCTGTCAAATAAATAAATAAAATCTTTAAAAAAAATCTACTCATGGAGATGATACAAAGCATTATCAATTGTACCAGTTTCAAATTGTAAAGACCAGAATATCCTAGCCCAGAAAGTAGCAGAAAGTAAACAGGGTTTATCTGTACCAATAATGAAATGCAATGAACTATTTGGAAAAGCTAGTGATATTTGGCAAAAATTCCAAAATGATTTACCCAATATAATGAGAAGAGCAGTTATATATAGCAAGTGTCATTGGTTCTAAAATTACCCTCAGATATATTCTAATACAGACTATCTCAAATATTAGAAGACAAGTGTTACCTTCACAAAGTAGCCTCTTTGTCTCATTCCAGTGAAAGGAGCCTCAGATATATCTCACTGGGTATCATCTTCCCTGCCTTCCTGCCTATTAGAGTTTCATGAAGATTCTGAATGTTGCTTTTTTTTTTTTTAAGTTCTCTTTTCCTGCCTAGTATTATTGATATTTGTATTAAAACTTTACTTGCTTTTGTTAAATTGTTTTGTGCTTTTACTCAAACCCAAAGTGTCAAAAAAAGTGTCAAATGATAAAGACTGACCATATTATAATATACTTTAAGATTTAAGATTCTAAGACTTTTCTTTTTTTTTTTTTAAAGATTTATTTATTTATTTATTTGACAGAGAGAGAGATCACAAATAGGCAGAGAGGCAGGCAGAGAAAGAGGGAGAAGCAGGTTCTCCACTGAGGAGAGTCTGATTTGGGACTCAATCCCAGGACCCTGAGATCATGACCTGAACTGAATGCAGAGGATTAACCCTCTGAGCCACCCAGGTGCCAAATTCTAAGACTTTTCTTAAAAAATAATCATTTCTTAAAATTGTGCTTGCACACATACCAAAAGTTAGTGAAAAACATTAATGCATTTACTTAATTGGGTAGTCATATTTCCATCCATGTTCTGAACTAGTAGAAAATGACAAAAGATTAAAATTTTTTTCCAAAAAATGCATGTTGTGCTTGACTGTATTTCCAGTACACAGATAAGCAATCATTTTGGATAAATTTAGATTTTAAGTTGCTTGTATAACTAAAATGCATGCAATTTATATTACACTAAATGGGTAGTCTTTCATAGATTTACACATTGAAATATTTTGATAGAACTTTTTAAAATTGCATACACCATTTCTCTTCATAGAAATATAGATTATCATCATTGAAAAACAATTAAAGTTTTAGTTCTTTTCTCAGTTCATTAATTTTTTCTATATCCACCATGGTTCTTGAACTTGTTTATCTAATGAAGACATTTAATTTGAACTTCTTTCTAAAAACATGTTTTTACATAAACATATGCAAAACACTCTTCCCTTCAAAAATTGTATGCTCTTTTCCACTTTTTTTTTTGATTTAAAAAATATCCAGAGAGGGAAATAAACCATAAGAAACTCTTTTTTTTTTTAAGTTTTTTTTTTATTTATTTGACAGAGAGAAACAGCCAAGGAGGCAACACAAACAGAGGGAGAGAGGGAGAAGCAGGCCTCCCTCTGAGGAGGGAACCTGATTTGGGGCTAAGTCCTGGGATTCCAGTATCATGACCTGAGCTGAAGGAAGATGCTTAACAACTGAGCCACCTGGGCAATGGAGGACAAACTGAGGGATGATAGAGGACAGTAGGTGAGGGGATGGACTAGATGGGTGATGCGTATTAAGGAAGGTACTTTTTGTGATGAGCACTGCTGTTGTATGTATGTAAATGATGAACCAATGAATTGTATTCCAGAAACCAATATTGCACTGTATGTTAACTAAGTAAAAGTTAAATAAAAAAAAAATTAAAAATATCCTACTGGTCAAATACCATATTATAGTCTTTATAAAAATAGAGAATCAAGGAGATTTTACTTTAATTTCACTATAGAAAATAGAATCCAATTATGATTATAAATGCTATTTGTTACTGTGATTTAAATTTAGGAACATGTAAGGATTGGTGCAAATGATGAGAAAACAGATGGCATGAGCTATGTCCATAGGACACGGTCACTCATTGCTAAGGTTACACTGATTCTTGCTTTTCAGTAGGAATTCAGACCTACTATTGCCAGATATACTACTTTCCTCAAGAGCATTATATAATTTTATTTTATATGGCATAAACCAGTTTTAAAATAATAATTTGATTCCAAAGTATACATAACTCCAAACTATCAGTAAAAGAGCTTACATATATAAAACAAAGAATAATCTTACCCCCTTTGGTGTAGCTATCTCTAAAATCCCAATGTGTCAGGTGTACTAGGAAGAGAAATTTCAAGCACTCTTCTGTTTACAGTGGTATTAATACTATTTGATACCACTGAATTTGTAGCATGGCAAGATACAAGTCCATGAAGCAGATATCATTCTCCTGACATATATTCTGGCTAACAGAGGATTCCTGTATTGAATGTGGATCCTTCCATAATTCAGGGACAGCATAAATTAGGCTAGTTAATGGGTAAGAACTAAGTCTAGGCTGTAACAGAACTCATAAAATACATTTCAATTAATTTAGCATCAGAAGAAAGAAATCACACGAGGGGGCCTGTGATTAATTTCTCTCCAGATTATTAAAAGAATATTCCAATAGAAAATAAGCCATTTACTAAATGTAGTAGATGTTGTCTAATTTCCTTGTAAACTTACTGATCATAGATCTTTTAATAAACAGATTAATGGTATTTGCTAAGAACAGATTACTAACTGTGCATTACTCTGAACAGATTGATCCTAGTTTAGTACTGGTTATAGTACACAAACCTAGACTCTATGGATTTATAAGGCATAGCTCTTTGATCAACACCATGTAAACTACACAGTTCTGTGGGACATAAAATAAAGATATCTCAAAACTTAAGTGTTCTCTGCAGTGTAAGATTATCCACCCAGCTCATTTAGAGGATTCATCTACTCCAAGTCAGAAAGCATGTGTTTGATGTGAAACAGAAGGATCTGAGTAACTGTCCTGTTTTGTTGTTTGCTTTGGTTTTATTATTTGTACCAAATTTCTTATTATTTGACTCTGCTCCTTGATTCTCTGCATGCATGAAATTATTTAAAAGGCTAGATTCTAGGATTAAGGTCTCTGGTTCATGTGAGTCTTAATCTGACAATTCTGTTGTTCATGAAAGCACAATGAGAACTTTTCCAGGTGCCTCAGGGCTTATAGGTATAATTACATGTTTAAATCATTGACGTTCCATCACCGGTGTCTACCAAAAGTATATCTTTTTTCCCCTCTGATTTCTTACTTAAATTAATTCCTAATTTGGTGAGACATGATGGCTCTAAGGTTATATAGTAAGGCATTAAAAATAAGATTATATACCTTAAAAAATGATGAACAATGAAATATCTGATGCAGAGTGGGCATGGGGAGACAAAAATCCCTGCTCAAAACCATATACTATCCACTTACTTAGAGGAGTATAACAACTGATTTTTGAAAGCTAGGGAAAATAAAAATAGTAGATCCTTGGGATGCCTGGGTGGTTCGGTCGGATAAGCATCTGTCTTCTGCTCAGGTTATGGTCCCCAGGATCCTGGGATCAAGCTCTGCATGGGCTCTGCTCTGCGGAAGTCTGCCTCTCCCTCTCCCTCTGCATCTCCTCCCTGCTCATGCTCACTCTCTCTCTCAAATAGATAAATAAAATCTTAAAAAGAAAAATAAATCCTTGCTAGTCAACAGGATAAACTGTTAATTAAAGGGTAGAAATTTTGTTAATAGTCAATATAGAAAAAAAATTGCATTTTGTCCTTTAGAACATGCTCTAAAATGAATGTTCCTGTGTGTTATCTGAAAGCGTGTGTGCATTTGTGCATGGATGAGTATATGGGCTGAATCATATCTTTAATTCAAATGGGACAATTTAATGTCAGGGACAGTGCGTGACCCGCTCCTCCCGCCATGCCCAAACCACCGAAAAACTTTGGTGGAGTTACCTGTGAATGTGAATGAAAGCCTCTCCGGGCTTTCCCTACCTAGAATCCAGAAAGCCACATACCCTGTGGGTCAGGGCAATATGTCCTTTGTGTGCTTATTCAAGACATATAGTTCCATTTAATCCTCCTCCCAGTAATCATATCTCTGTATCTTTTATCTGTACTTCTTGATCCCTGTGCCTCAATGGTCTCAGCTTCTGTGAGTTTAAGCAATCACTCTGTACCCTGCAGTAACAATACTAATCCTGTCTCTAGGGCAGGTGCAAAAGCAGTTAAAGATTTTAACTGCACCACCCAACTTCCTCACTTGGGAATAATAAAAGACTGGGGTCCCTGACAGTCAAGAGAGACAAAGGAAGAGGCAGCAAGAAACAGCAAGAGAGCCTTAGAGGAGAGAGCAAGAGAGCAGCAAGAATCAGAGAGAGACTGCAAAGGGAGACAGAAGCAAAGGGAGACTGAGAGACAAAGGCAGAGGCAGCAAGAGAGCCTTCAAGGAGAGCAGCAAAAAACAGAAAGAGCCTGCAAAGAGAGACAGAAGCAAAGAAGCAAAGAAAGCAGCAGAAAGAGAAGCAGACAAAGAGTAAGAGAGACAGAAAAAGAGAAGTAGAGCAAGAAGGCCAAAGCCAGAGCTAGAGAGCTAGAGCTAGAGAGCCAATGCTAAAAGGCCAGAGCGTGAGGCTGAGCCTGCTTCATAGGTCTCTCCTGACTGACCTCAGGTCTGTCAGCTTGCATTAAATTTCCATGTCCGAGTCATGATTTTGCCCGCCAGACATCCCAGGGTTCGGGACCCACATCTCTGCTGAGACTGGTCCCCAGTGGCAACAATTTAAACTTAAAGTCAGTAGTGTTTGCTAGTTTTTTAAATGAGAAGGATTGTATTCATCTTTCATTGTACTAAAAGTATTCATCTGATTAAGAAGTCCTCAGTGCTAATGAACATGTCTTAGAAAATCTGAAGCAGTAAAAGATCACAGAATATATGGCCATTATGTGATGCTTTACATTCCATAAAACTTAAAAATGAGTTGTCAAAAGTAATCCATTCCTTCAGTGAAGGAATCTTTGAAATTATGAGATTTTAGTTCCAAATGATTTGTTTTAGATAACACATGAATAAAATAAAATAAAACTGAGGAGAAAACTATTTAATCCATCATTTAAGCAACAGAAGTTTTATTTAAAGAAAAATAAGACTTCTAACTTCCCCTAATATACCAGCAATTACAAATTATGATGGATATATTTATAAGTAAAGTAGTTAAGGTAGCAAAATATACCTCTATTCTTAACTACTTTGAAATATATATGAAGTTTCTATGAAGTATTTTACAAGGTTAGTGTGTGAAAAATAAAAAAGAACATTGTAAGCAATGTTTAAGGGATATGTACTACTTAATTATTTTACTTGTACATACATATGAATTACATGCACTTTTCCAATGAACATAACAAAAGAGTTAACAATAAAAAAAAATTAAGTCTTTGTGCTTTTTATTAGCAAACATTAATTAGCCTGTCATGTAAGGTAACTACACAGATGTCCTGAGGTAATTAAATTTAAGAAGCTATTAACAAATAAAGTGCCTATGCATTTTCAAGTAACACTTAACTACTTAATAGAATAGTAAGAAATTTCAGACATTAAAATAAATCTCTCTAAATTTGGATAATTCATTATAATTACCTTTATATAAGCTTTTTGATATTAGAGTAAATTACATTCGTATAAGCTATTTTCCATTTTTCTCCAATTGAAAAAATATCTAAAATCAAATTGAAAGCAAAATAATAATAAAAGAGATAATAGTAATAATAAAAAAATATTTACTGTGTTGCCATATGCCTGGCAATATAAATACCACCATGTATTATCTTTGTAATCACTACTTTCCCTGAAGAACTACTATCTTAATAACAACAAAGAGCACAAGTACATGTATTATACGATTTAGTTTTCAGAACCTCTATATAATAGGCAGTATTATTTTGCTCATTTAATTCATTATTTTTGTAGGTGTAATATTTTTTTAAATTTATTGAAGTACAGTAGACACATGGTATTATTTTAGTTTCAGGCACACAATATAATAATTCAACAATTCTATACATTACTCAGTGCTCATCACAAAAAAATGTACTATTAATCCCCTTCACTTATTTTGTCCATCCTCCCACCCACCTGCCCTTTGGCAATCATTATTTTATTTTATTTAAGAGTCTGTTTTGGGGAGGCACCTAGGTGGCTTAGTCAGTTAAGTGTCTGACTCTGGATCTCAACTCAGGTCTTGATCTTGAGGTCATGAATTCAAGCCCTTAATTGGCCTCCACACCCAATTAAAAATAATAAAAAAAAAAGTCTATTATTTTGTTTCTCTCTTTTTTTCTTTGTCCATTTGTTTTGTTTCTTACATTCCACATATGAATGAAATCATATGGTATTTATCTTTCTCTAGCTGACTTATTTCACTTAGCATTATACTCTCTAGGTCCATCCATGTCATTGCAAATGGCAATATCTCATTTATTTTTATGGCTCAGTAATAGTCCATTGTATATATTTGCTACATCTGCTTTATCCATTCATCTACTGATGGACAATTGGATTGCTACCACATCTTGGCTATTCTAAATAATGATTCAATAAACATAGTTCCATGTATATCATTTCAAATTAGTGTTTTCATTTCCTGGCTAAATACTCAGTAGTAGAATTACTAGATCATACAGTAATTCTATCCTCAGGTAAAACAAAAACAGATGAACTACTGGGATTACACAAAAATAAAAAGTTTTTTCACAGTAAAGGGAACCATCAACAAAACTAAAAGGCAATTTACTGAATGGTAGAGACTTTTAAATGGTATATCTGATGCGGGGTTAATTATCAAATGCATAAAGAACTTATACAACTCAACACCCACTAATTAACTAATTAATTAAAATGGGCAAAGAACCCTGAATATGTTTTTTTTTTCCCAAAGAAGACATACAGATGGCCAATAGACACATGAAAAGATGCTCAACGTCACTAATCATCAGGGAAATGCAAACCAAAACCACAATGAAATACCACTTTACACCTGTCAGAAGAGCTAGAATCAAAAAGACAAGAAATAACAAGTGTTGGTGAACATGTGGGGAAAAAAGGAACCCTTATACACTGTTGATGGAAATGTAAATTGGTCCAGCCACTGTGGAAAGAAGTATGGAGGTTCCTCAAAATATTATTTTGCTCATTTTAAAAATGAGTAAAGTTTTCCTATAAGAAGTTAAGGAAATTGTCCAAGCGCACACAACTTACAATAGTAGAGCCTCATTATTAACTCACACTGTCTGAAATGAATGTGCTTAATCACACAATTATACAACATCTAAGGGATGAAACAACACCTATCCAAAACAAACAACTCAGACATATGTCTTTTGATACTGGGGAATACCATTACTGCTTGCAGAGATTATCATTTGTGTAGAAAGACTATGCACTTATTAATTGGGAAGTGGTAATGCATCTGCCTTGAGGAAGGCATGGAGGGG
Organism: Spilogale gracilis; assembly: GCA_004023965.1. Lineage (NCBI taxonomy): Eukaryota > Metazoa > Chordata > Mammalia > Carnivora > Mephitidae > Spilogale > Spilogale gracilis. The sequence goes on from PITA01002033.1 coordinate 59,035, forward strand.
ACTCCTTCATAACTAGATCTGTTGAGGTTTGTAGAATACAAACATCTGGCTTAGGCTAGGGTCCCAACTAGGCTATTGGCTCAAATCCTGCTCTGCCATTTTCTCACTATTGATCTTGGGTAGCTTACTTAATCAATGTATCTTGGAAAGATTTTCTCATCAGGCAGTGCTAGGGCTCCTAATTGTAGAATTCTGCAATCACTTAGGGCCAGTCTTGCCCTCTCCTCATGGTTTTCATTGTCCAACATTTTGTTTTTTTCCTATGAGAAAACCTTAACTGGCACCACATTAAAAGCCATGAGACAAAGTGACCATATTTTCATGCCCATATATACCTCCAAAACTCCATGTCTCCTTACTATAAACTGGCTCTATACATATAGGAGTATTGAATTGGTGGGTCTTTCCTCTGGCAAACCACACAAATGGTGTCAGAAGCAATGAGCTCCTTATCTACTTGCATTTGCATGAGGAAGAGGTTATTCAAGATATCATTTACAGTATGGAGGGAAAATCTGCTTTAAAGTAATTTCCTGTTTCCAACAATACACTAAAAACTATTAACACATTTTCAGTGCAGTGTTCTTAAAACTATGGACAATTTTCTGTTATACACACATGTATATTTGAAAAATGAGAAACAAGATGAATGATTAAAAGAAATCCTGTAAATGACTGGACTTTACTGCATTTTCATCTTGTCTATATGTATTAATCTAGAATGAATTACAGATATTTAAAATGTGTAATACATGTATATATGTACACTCTAGGGTAAAGACTGAATTTGTTCATAGTTACAGAAGTGAGCAATGAATATTTTATTTAGCTATATGCATTTAGCAAACTAGCATTGGAAAACTTTTTTGTTTTCTTCATTTTCCACTCCAATTTATTCACTGACTTGCTATACATTTAAATGTATATTTACATTCCATGCTTAAAGCATTTCAGTGGTTCCAAACATACTTGAAAAACTTAAATTGTCTGCATTTTTTTAAATTTCAAGAATCTTCCCACTTTGTTTTTATATAAACAATATTCACAGTACATATAAAATATCCATTACATGTATATCATGTTATATAAATTAACATTACATATGTAATGTATAAAATGTGTAAAAACATATTTAAATTCACATTTTATTATCATACTCTTCTTACTCTTAGTTCTCCAAACTTTTAACTAATTCCACTTTATATTACCAACATTAATATATATTTCAAAATCATCTCATATTCTAGTTATAATAATCTATTGATTATCACAACCAAAAATGAACTATTAACTTATATCTAGTTTTTTTATAAGGACAATATAAATATTTTAGTTTATTAAAAAATATTCTTTAATTATTTTAGTATGTTTTTGTATGGCTTAATTTCCCAAATAAATTAGAAATTTCTTGAGAAAAGCAGTCATATTTTATAACTTCTTTTGGTTCTTCCATAATGCCTAGAAAATACCATTATAAACTTAATAGATCATTAAAACAAATTAAAGTACTTAGTTAAACTTACTAAACTTTTAGTTGAATTTAATAATATGTAATTAAAAACTCAGTAGTACTTTTGAGGGAGTGATATAATACCCTTGAATTAAAGAAATCAATGTTATAAATTAAAAACGTTACTATTTTCATCCGAAGAAATGGATTATTCCTTGGAAAAATGTCACCATCAAAACTAATGCTACCTATTTGCCTGGGTTCAATAGGCTGGGTTTAAGTAAACGTGGCTTTCTTTTGTGCGTTTTGAAAAATAAAAAATAAAAATAATATAAAATGGTCAACAGATTTAATATATGCTATAAGCATGGGTGCCTCTATTGCAGGGATAAACTAATGTCCACCATGCTATGTTTTTAATAATAGCCTTTGAGTAGTTGAAAAGACTTCTCATGGTAGCCAGGTATAATATATTTCAAAGCCACAGTGCAAGCATGAGAGAAAACTGCCCTAAAGTGTCTGAAGTATTCTAGCAGATGGCTGTTTATTAACATACACAGTACAATAAAAAATAATAATTTAAATTAAAACATACATTATACTTTGATAGCAAGAAACTCTGCTATTTCTAACACTAAATCTGAATTTTCTGCTGACTCCCTATAAATCACTGATAAAGACTATAATACTCTGTTCAAAGACCTGCCCATATTTGTGAAACATTTTGTCAAACATCTTTGGGCATCCAATTTAAAATCCAGCTAAAATATTTTGATTGGATTTACCATCAAGTTCAATTAGATATGTAAATGAAGATAGTTCAAAGCTTCAGGAACATATCTAGGTTTTATATTATTATGCTTATTTCTTCTTAGCTTAGAAAACTCATTACACAATATTTATATTATATGGTTATAGATATACTTCCATGAAATCCACTGTTACCGTATAACCTAATTTAATTAGTAGAGTGCCTAATTTCTTTTTTTTTTTTTAAGACTTCATTTGTTTATTTGACATAGAGAGGCACAGCAAGAGAGGGAATGCAAGCAGAGGGAGTGAGAGAGGGAGAAGCACGCTTCCGGGTGAGCAGGAAACCTGACATGTGGCTCGATCCTGGGACTCCAGGATCATGACCTGAGCTGAAGGAAGACACTTAAGGACTGAGCCACCCAGGTGACCGGATGACAAATTTCCTTATAGCTGTATGCTTTAGGTTTCTGTCTTTTCTAATGATAACAGGCAATTCACATGTGATGTTTTTAACTTTCAGAATCTAAGATCAATTTTTTGGGAAACCTGAAATTAATTTTAATCCAGAGTTCTGTAATTTATTCATTTTTTAAAGATATTATTTTTTATCTGAGAGAGAGAGAGACTAAGAGAGAGGGCACAAGAGTAGGGTGAGGGGCAGAGGGAGAAGCAGACTCTGTGCTAAACAGGGAGCCCAATGTGGGACTTGATCTCAGGACTCTGGGATCATGACCTGAGCTGAAGGCAGATGCTTAACTGACTGAGCCACCCAGGTGACCCAATGTATTCATTATTAACATACATTAATACACTGGGTTAATATTCTCATTTTCTAATCAGTTATTCAAAGTGTTTATGTAGTATTAGAATGGTCCAGATAAGCTTTGAATCATATCTGAAGACTCTTGATTTCATGGATGGTTTAGATATGTTTTAAGTCCAAATGTTTAGAAAATTTCTGAGTAATAAATCTACAGATATATTCCCTGTGAAATGCTGTAAACTTTTAATATTTATAAATGTATTTAATAGGGAATTCATACTTTTGCATTGATCATTTGTAAGTACCTTGAAGAATTAAATGCTTAGAGTTCATGTATATTTTGGAAATAGAAATTGAGATTAGAAATAATGTTTAAATATCCTCTCCCATTTCATGGATTGCCTCTTTGTTTTGTTGACTGTTTCCTTTGCTGTACAGAAGCTTTTCATTTTGATGAAGTCCCAAACGTTCATTTTCGCTTTTGTCTCCTTTGCCTTTGGAGATGTGTCTTGAAAGAAGTTGCTGTGGCCGATGTCAAAGAGGTTACTGCTTATGTTCTTTTCCAGGATTTCGATGAATTCCTGCATTGAGGTCTTTCATCCATTTTGAGTTTGCCTTTGTGTGTGGTGTAAGAGAATGGTCTAGTTTCATTCTTCTATATGTAGCTGTCCAATTTTCCCAGCACCATTTATTGAAGAGACTGTCTTTTTTACACTGGATATTTTTTTCTGCTTTGTCAAAGATGATTTGACCACAGATTTGTAGGTCCATACCTGGACTCTCTATTCTGTTCCATTGGTCTATTTGTCTGTTTTTGTGCCAGTACCATGCTGTCTTGGTGATCACAGCTTTGTAATAAAGCCTGAAGTCAGGTAATGAGAGGCCCCCAGCTTTGTTTTTCTTCTTCAACAATTCTTTAGTGATTCGGGGTCTTTTTTGGTTCCATATAAATTTTAGAATTGTTTGTTCCAACACTTTGAAGAATGTTGGTGGAATTTTGATTGGAATGGCATTGAAAGTATAGATTCTCTAGGCAGTATAGACATTTTAACAATGTTTATTCTTCTGATCCATGAGCATGGAATGCTCCTCCAACTTTTTGCGTCTTTTTCAATTACTTTCATGAGTGTTCTGTAGTTCCTTGAGTAAAGATCCTTGACTTTTTTGGTTAGGTTTATTCCTAAGTATCTTATGGTTTTTGGTGCTATAGTAAACGGAATCGATTCTCTGATTTCCCTTTCTATATTTTTGTTGTTAGTGTATAAGAACACAACTGATTTCAGTGCATTGATTTTGTATCCTGCCACATTACCAAATTTTTGTATGAGTTCTAGTAGTTTTCCAATATCTATAAAGAAATACTCAAACTCAACATCCAAAAAGAAGATGAACACATCAAAACATAGGCAGGAGACATGAAGAGGCACTTCTCTATAGAAATGGAATACTACACTTCCAACAGAAAGTATGAATATCCAACTTTTGTAGCAACATGAACTGGATTGGAAGAGATTATGCTGAGTGAAATAAGCCAAGTAGAGAAAGTCAAGTATCACATGGTTTCACTTACTTGCAGTGCATAAGGGGTAACCTAGAGGGCAGTAGAAGAAGGAAAGTAAATGGGAAGTAGGGTAATTCGCGGAGAGAAACAGAACAACAGAGACTTTGGACACAGAAACAAACAGAGGGACTTGGAGGGAAGAGGGTGGGGGGATGGGAGAGCCTGGTGGTGGTTACTGAGGGCATGTATTGCATAGAGCACTGGGTGTGGGGCATAAACAATGAATCTTGGAACACTGAAAAAATAAAATGAATTTAAAGTCAAAAAAGAAAAGAAAGAATGTTTAATTGTGAATTTCATTATTTTTAAGCTTTTACTTTAATTCCAGTTAGCATACAGTGTTATATTAGTTTCAAGTGTAAAATATAGAAATTTCATTATTTGTAAATAAGATTTCATGATTATCCCTCCTTCTCCACTAGAATTAATTATTACTTGGATTTTCCCCTTAGACTATTATTTTTTCTTAAACTCCTAGAAAAGCTTTTCTTTGGGAAAATGTGTCTATTAATACTTCAACTTCATGTGATACTATAAACATAATGCATATTGAGCATCTTTTTAGTGTTCTTTTTTTTTTAAATATAACTGGAAATCAAAGAAGAAAGAAACTTGGGAATCATCTCAGTAAACCGTATCCAAAAAATTATGTATTTGATGGATTGTCACAAAATTGTGTCCATATTCAATTGGTAATGTTATCACAAGTAAAGTCAATTTATTATATAAATATAAGGTATGACATACTTATTTTATGTTTTTTTTCTAACCATCTAAGATAAACTTACTAAGATTCTAAGATACTATACATTCTCATGTCGATTATGTGATTAAGATATCAATCTTAGTCTTTGTTCCTGGCAAATTAAAGATACCCACATTTTTGACATTCCTCCCATCAAGAGACTGGGCCTATGTGTTACACAAATTCTATTTCTGAGATATACTCCTAATGAAATGAAGGTACTGCAATGAAAAATGGCAAACGATTGTCATAGTTTGGAAAAGTATAACAAAATACCACAATGTGGGTGGTTTATTAACAACAGAATTTCTTTCTCACAGTTCTGGAAGTCTGAAAAATCTGTTAACCAATATGTTTGGGTCTTAGAAGAGCCCTTTCCTGATGGTAGCAGGCAGCTGACTTTTGTTATATCCTTACATGGTGGAACAGAGTTATATAGTAATCTGGCCTCTTCTTAAAAGGACACTAATAACATTCATGAGGCCCAAAGGCCACACTTTCAAATACTACCATACTGGAATAAATGTTTCAACATTTGAATTTGGGAGTACACAAACATTCAGTCCACTGAAATGATACTAAATATTTTCAAGGATGAAAGTATTTTCAAGCATTTCCACCAGCCAAACACACACACTCTTTGCCACTAACTTCTAAAACATAATACACACATGATCTATGGTATAATAATTCTATGTCCAGTATATATGCCAAAAGTAATGCAAACTATGTTTACAAAAATTATGCATAAAAATGTTCATCATAACATCATTTATAACAGCCAAAAAGTATAAACATTTCCAGACAATAACAGAATGGATAAATTATCCATGATCACACGGTGGAATGTTATGTAACACTAAAAATGAATTTATCTATCACCACACACAACAGTATGACTAGATGTCACAAATAACAGAGCAAAATAAAAAATTATGTAAATTTATATAAAATTCAAAAGTAAGGCAAAATAAGTATATGGTTTAAGAAATCAGAGTAGTGGTTATCCTTACAGGGGTGTGAAGAATAAAAAGGAACTCAAGGGACTTCTGGATCATTGATAATTTTATAAATCTGCATATTGTTTATATCAGTAGTTTGTGAAGATTCAGTAAGGCTTATACTCACATGTCTCTTTTAATATAGACACCATGAATGTTATATTTATATATAAGTATATAAATATATATAAATGTATATATTTAAATATATACATTTAATTTATGTTATAAGGTCTCAGATGCTTTGCTTCTCTTGGAGTAATTCAGGTATAAGTCATAGATATTTATTCATCTTAAATTCCAGAAGGTGGGTTGCCTGGGTGACTCAGTTGATTAAGCATCAAACTCTTAATTTCTACTCAGGTCATGATTGCAGGGTCATGCAAGTCCTGTGCAGGCTCTGCACTTAGTGCAGAGTCTGCTTGTCCCTTTCCCTACCCTCCATTTGAATGCATGATCTCTCTCACTCTCTCTCTAAAATAAATAAATAAATAAACAAGTAAATAAATAAAATCTCTAAAAAATTCCAGAAAGTAATATATATTCAAATATGACTTATTAACCATCTACTGTATAGCTCTCAGTTGCAGGAGAAAGAAAAAAAATCTATGAAAAGACCAAATCTGTTTCAACAACTATTTTAAAAAAAGATTGCAGTTCTAAAAAAATAAATAGCAATGATAATAATATTAGTAGTAATGGCTAGTATTTATTAAGCTCTAATAGTCTGTGAGTTTTATATTATGTTCTTTATGTCAGTTAACTCATTTAATTCTCAAAAGAACTGCAAAATAGTTGACATTAACAATTTTGATCATAAAATCATAATTGGGGTAACATGCTATGTTACCAAAATTTTTTTCTACATTTGTTTTGAATTACCCATTTATATCTTCATTTTTATTATGGTGGCGAGTGGTTCATGGTATAAATTTATGATATATTATCATTGTTATTTGGTTGTTTTTAGGGACAACCTCCAGTATTTCTGAATGCATTAAAGTGATTTAGGATATGTTTCCCTACACGTAAAGTTCAAGAAATGAATTAATTAGAATGAAAGGGTTGAAATGCTAGCTAATCTCTACGAAGGTCTACATCTTCAAGTATCCTTTCTATTTTCTTGAATACGAAGGGAACTTATTAACTTCTAACAGATAGAATACAGCAAAAGGGATGGGATTAGACTGTAGCTTCCTTTAGGGGCACATGATACGCCATTGGATATCTTCTTTCTTGTTCTTTCTTGGCTTGCTTACCCTAGGGGAAATCAGACCCCATGTTATGAGCCATCCAAGTTAGCATGACCATGTGGCAAGAAAACAAGATCTGACTGAAACACGTGGATAAACATGGACTCCAATCACTACCCACCTCTACAACTGAATTTCCAGGTAAAACCACAACCCTAAGAAACAACTTGCCAGTAAGATAACTACATGAAAGCACTATGGCAAAATCCCAACTAGGCTGCAACTGATTCTTGACCCTATATCACACAAACTGTGAAAAACAAAGATTTTCTGGAAATTTGTTATATAATAATATGTAACCAATATAGATTTTGGACCAATAAATATCAGTAACAAACACCTAAAATATGAAAGTAGATTTCAGAAGGAGCAATAAACTTTTAGAAGAGTTTACAAAAAGGTAAAGTTGACTAGAACACACCATGAAATCATAGACTTGAAGAAGTTGCTTGTGAGTGCGTAAAGGACAGTAACACCTGTTTTACTGAAATGGCAGAAATGGGTATTATTGGTATTCACTGGCATAACATTTAAATGGAGTATAGCAAATGTGCCTAATGAACTGTATCTAATATTTTAACCAGGGTCTTGAAGACGTCGACTGACCTCCTCTTGCTTTTTATAGTAAAATGTGAGAGGAGAGATAAATTGAAGAAAAAACTAGTAAATAAAACTTCAAAAATATTGAAAACCCTCAGCCGCATCAAAGGTATTTGATACTAAAATAAAGAAATAACTTCCAACAAATAACTTCCAAGCAAAATTCTCATCCAGGGTTGTGTAACAAAAACATGGTCTAAATGTGAGGTCAATGACTTTTAAACAAAATTCACATCCAGGTTCTGTAATAAAAACATGGTCAAAATATGAGGTCAAGGAAAAAAAACCTCTTAGAGATTTTAAATGTAGACATCAGAGATCCTTTCAATTAAATAGTAAGGCTTTTAAGAAAAATAAGGGCATTGTCCCTCAGTAGAAGGCCAAGGTAGAAAGTGGTTTATCATGAAAAATCTGCAGGTGAGGATTTGTCTAACTCAAGAGTCTCCAAGAAAATTCCCAAAAGATCCACACATTTCCTAAATGAATACATATACAGAAACATCATCAGTATTTACTTAGGGAAGACAGAAATTTTACAGAGTCAAGAAAGTCTTTTGGATCTTCTTAGTCATACTGGCAGGAAGCAGGCTGAAATTGCAATTTAGCAGCACACACAAAGAAGCAGCATGAAAAGGAAGGATAACTCAAATGGGGACACAAAACCAATGGAGAATGATTCCAGGGACTTGTAACCTAATCAGGAAAATTCTAAAATTTGCCTAACTATAGAGTAAAACTGATAAGGGATAATGATTCCTTTGTTCTCCCAACTGTTCCCATTTTTTTTAACTGTTTCCATTTATAAACAAGAATGTCTATAGCAGTTATCCTCTGTCTATCCCATCATTACTACTGAGTGCATGTGAGAGGCACATAAGTTGTCTCCTTAATTTCAGACCTTAGGAAGATGTGAATGTATTTTGCATAAAGGAAGGACATGAATCCTGGGTGCTAGAGGGCAGACTATAGTAGGTATTCTTAAAAACAGTCCTTAATTCTCTACCTCCTGATATTTACAGCCTTGTGTAATTATATCCCCTTTATTTTTATTCAGATATTGAACATTAATATGCTGTCATTTTAGTAATAGAGGATACTGGACAATGTTGGAAAGATTTAAGAAGACAGGAAAAAATAAGGAAAGGAAAGAAAGTAAGTGAAAAGTTTATCCATTAAACTTACCATAGGAAGATGTTTTATGCATTGCCTACCATTCAGTTAGGTGTCATTTTCTCTTCTTTAAAATAGTCATAACACATTCACAAAACGGTAGTAAACATTTCATATTTCATCAAATTTCAGGCAATTGTTTGTAATTGTAAGTAATTCCATAGATACCATAATAATGCATAATGATTTACTTTCTTTTTTTAAAAGATTTTATTTATTTATTTGACAGAAACACAGCTAGAGAGGGAACACAAGCAGGGGGAGTGACAGAAGGAGAAGCAGGCATCCCACCAAGCAGGAAACTCAATGCAGGGCTGGATCCTGTCATGACCTGAGCTGAAGGCAGATGTTTAACAACTGAGCCACCCAGGCACCCCATGATTTACTTTCTATAGTTAAAAAATTTTATTTACATATAGATATGACATGCGAACTCACAATAGCATTTGGTCTAATGCTATTAATATATTGACACTTTTGATTCAAATTAATCCCTTATCACTAAGTACATAAGAATGTATGAAATTATTCAATTAGTCAGTTATTGTTAGAACATAATTATGCAATGCCATGATGGATATTTTTCAAATATATTGTAAATGCTCTTTTCAAAGTAATTACTTACTAGTCCACAAACTTCCATTGATGATCCTGCCACTCTTCACACTATTTGAAGTATATTCCTTTTAAATTTGTCTTCAAATTACTTGTTGAAATGCCTTCGATTTTCATATAGTTTCCTAATTAGAATATAGATTTAATTTCTGGAAATATGCCTAAGGTATTGTAGGAAAAGGCTGGCTTATCAAACTATGCAATACAATTTTTATTAATATTATTTGTCTTTAAATACAGATCATTTTAATATGTCTTAAAATTTTCATGAGCTAAATTCAAAATGAGAAAAAAATGAGTTTTCAATAAGAAAAGCTTCATTGCAATATGGCTTATTCTTTCAAAGTTAATAGTGGAAAGTTCAATATCCATTTGAGTCTGTAAGCCTGGTATGCTTATAAAAATAATCCGTCACATTATAATCACATCTAATACATTTCACTAATTGTGTCTTTATGGCTTAATAGAGTTATTTTTCCCCCAAAAAGCATTCAACTTAGACAACATTAATGAGATCAGACTTAATTTGCAATAGACTCAGTGAAATGAAAAATTAGGTTAGCTTGATTTAACACAATTGGCCAAAAGGCCAAAGTAAATCCCTCTTTTAAAAGATGAATTCAACGTCTATCCTGTCCTCTTAACACATGATACACTTGTAGTTTGTTCCAATAATTAAGTATTTGGTTATTATAGCTTTGTATGCATCTCTGATGACATTAACTATCTATGACCTTGGGCAAGTTGTCTTATCTGTCTGTGATTCAGTTTCTTATTCTGTACAATAGAAATAATATTTACTTTGTGTTACTTTTGAAAGGATTCAAATAAGTGACTCTATCATAACAGTGGAGTGCTTCTCACATAAACAATAATATTTAGATATTATTATAGTCATTTTTCTATTTAATTATTTTCTTAATTATCCTGTCCCCTCCCAATTTTTCTCTCATCTTCTTAGGACTAATGTTTTATAATACCACTTGCCAATGTCCATGTCCATTTCCCATTGTTTACCTAGTCTTACTTTAGATACATTTATGAATTCAATTTATGCACAGTCATATTTCACAGACTGAAAACCTAGTTTGTCTTTTTCAGATTTTTATAAATATCTAAGGCTGATTTATTGAATATGCTAGAGTAGTAAGCTAGCAGAAGTCAACTTTTATTTTTTATTGTTCTCACTCCCACGTTGTTTGTCAAATCATCCTTTCCTGACTCAAAAGTTCAGGCATATCTCTTCGTTTTTCTACTTACCTTCATTTACTAACAAATCATATGGTTTTCAGATACTAAAGAGCATCAGCAAGTCTAATATTAAAGCCTCAATTTTTTCTTCAGTTTAAGTTTCTATTCCACACTGACAGAATTCTACCTGGACTTAGTTTTATGTCTACAGTGAAAATAGGGTGGGGCCTAAAAGGATTATTGTATTTATTCCACTTTCACTTTTATTCTATTTCCTCCTTAATTTTTAGCCTCTATTTTCTAGAATGGTAATAGGAAGTAGAAGAAAGGAGGGGTGAGGAGACTGGTTAAAATCTGATAATACAGTCTTCTAGGTGTTCTGCTTCATGGATCGTCCTGTAATTTTTTTAAAGGCTTCTTTGAGAATCTTCCAGTGCATTTCTTTCTCATAGAGGTGGTTCAGTTTCTTATTGATTACGTTTCCTAAACACTCCCCAGTAGTGTTTTTGATACAAGGGTGACTCACACCCGCACTGGGTTCATTTGGGCTGGAATATTTTCAAGATAAATCAAATTCAGCTCCCCTCCATTAGGTCCACCTGAATCTTGGGAAGTTCTGACAAAACCTGGGAGGTCAAGTTGCTCTCTCTGCGTTCTGTTATCATAGGTAAGGACATATTAAGTCCCTTAATTCTACAGTGTTCCAAGAAGGGGTCTGTCACTAACCAGTTCTGTACACCACAATCTCTGGTGGGTGTCGGTCATGTTTTCCAATGGCTTCTCTTTAAATCACTCCCTTTCTTGATTGGTGTCAAGGAAGAAGGAAACATGCATTCACATCCCCACTAAAAAGGAAGGAGTAAAGGTACTTAGCATTCAACCAATCCCTCCCAAATAAATGTCCACTGTGTAAACTTTTTAATCAATATTCTTACTTCCTTTTATATACTCTTAAATTAGATGATAAGCTTATGACCATCACTTAACCTTGTAACATTACTTTTTCTAATCTTAGGAGTTTCAACCAAAATGTTAAAACAACAGAAACATTTCACTTACATATCCTGCTACCTCATCCTGCCCTCATTCATTATATATTCAATTCATAATTTCAACCTGAACACTAATTCTTATTCCCATTATTTCTAAGTACTTAGGAGAGAACATGTTATTATCTGCCCCCCATACTGATAACAGTTAACATGTTTAGTCACAATTTAGTCACTAAGTAGCTGAATTATCTGAGGCAAGTTAATAATATGGAGAAGTAGAAGCACCTGGGTGGCTCAGTTGGTTAAGCAACTGCTTTCGGCTCAGGTCATGATCCTGGAGACACGGGATCGAGCCCCACAGCAGGCTTCCTGCTTGGCGGGAAGCCTGATTCTCCCTCTCTCAGTCCCTCTGCTTGTGTTCCCTCTCTCGCTGTGTTTCTCTCTGTCAAATAAATAAATAAAATCTTAAAAAAAATAATATGGAGAAGCACTAAAGTTTAAAAGTCCAAATATCAGAGCACCTGGGTGGCTCAGTTGATTGGGTGACTGCTTTCGGCTCAGGTCATGATCCTGGAGACACGGGATCGAGCCCCACAGCAGGCTTCCTGCTTGGCGGGAAGCCTGATTCTCCCTCTCTCAGTCCTTCTGCTTGTGTTCCATCTCTAGCTGTGTTTCTCACTGTCAAATACATAAATAAAATCTTAAAAAATAAAAATAAAAAATAAAAATAAATAAAAGTCTGAACTTGGTCAAATTTGTATTTGGATCTAGTCTTGCTGAATTTTCATTCTTGTTCCATTTATAAATTGTGTGGCTTTAGAGTATTTAATCTCTCCAAACATTAGTTTCATTTTGTGTACATAGATTATATTAAAGCTATCTAAATTTTTATAATTATCTCAGAATATGCATGTTAATCCTTTAGTTCAGTGTGTGGCATAATATAAGCACTCAGCATGTCATTAACACTCACAGTTTCTCTGAATATCCCCATCTCACTACTGTCTTCCTCATCTGCCTTTTGTGGAATTCCCTACAGGAAGCCAGTTTTTCCAGCTCTGTCTTAGAGCACAGTCATGGGACAGGCATGAATTGTGAACATGGGCAACACCTTTCTTTTCTGGAACTTTTAAGGGCTAGAGGTGGAGGAGCCAAAGAAAATTCACTGAAGAAACAGATACTGTGTGGGCCACCACACAGGCACTCGTGTTTTGTTTTTGTTGTTAAACACCAGGTAATTCTCCTGGCACCTGGTCTCTAGTCTCTTGTCCTTTCCTCTGAACCTCTGATTGTCTCCATTTCTTAAAATAGGTAGAATCATTTTCTCAGGCATGAAATCAAGAGCAGTGATAGATTCAATCTTTATTATTGTTTTCTTATATCTTTCCTCAAGTTTCTTATGAGCTTTTTCTCATGCCTTTTTGCATGAATTAGCAAAGCATTCAAAACGTAATATGTTATGCAGGTGAATTGTCCCTTTAACTGTGGCATCACAGCTTCTTCCCTGTCTTTTTGCAACTCCTTTTTTTTTCTGTTGGTTTTTCTATTTATATTTTTTTTATTTATTTACTTGAGGGAGGGATGTGGAGGGGGAGAGGGAGAGAGAGAATCTTAAGCAGGCTCCACACCTAGAGTGGGGTTCAACCTTATGACCCTGAGATCATGACCTGACCTGAAATCAAGAGTCAGATGCTTAACCGACTGAGCCACCCAAGCAACCTGTCTGTTGGTCTTTCTATTGAAGAGTTCCTCAGATTTTAAGTTTTACTCCTCTTCTTCTCTGTTACATATGCTTCTTTGGCACTTACTTCCAACAACTATTTTTCCAATGGATATTTTTTAAATATCTATATTTCTAACCAAGTTCCATACCTGTATTTATCTGTCCAGTAATTACAGAATGCCTATTTTTAGATTTTACCAAATTCTTAAAAATAAATATTTCTCAATTTGGCTGTACCTCTTTCTTCCATAAATATTTCCTTCTCAATGTGTTCTCTATCTTGTTAAGCAGCCCTGTGTTCTATCGGTGAGTCAGACAGAATAACTGACATACATTTTCTTCAAATTTCCACGGCCAATTATTTATAAATCTTAGTGATATGACTTGACAAGATTTTTACTTCATGTTTCCCTTTGCAATAATACTGTTGCCTTAATTTGTAGCTCATTATTTTCTTCCTGAGTTGTTGAGTTTGATTCCTTCCAATTTTCATGCCTCCATTGTCTACTTATTCTAAATACATGAATTATGCAGTTTGCCATCAGAATAAAGCTTCTAAGCAGAAACTTAAACTTTGCTTTTTTTTTTTTTTCTGTTTTCTTCAAACACCTTCAATGACTTTAGGCTGCATATGTAAGAACTCACTTATAACAGCCATGTCATAAATGTTTTGAATAAAATTTTTAACTGGAAGGAAAATGATTTTTATTGTTATGTAATCACAAGTACACATAGAATTCCTTTCCACCATCACAGTTTGAAAGTCCTATCTTCCCTTTTTAGTTGTTTCTCCTTCCTTCTTTTCACCATTTTACAATCTCTATAGTAAATTCTACATTTAATTAATTAATTTATATATTTATTTATTTATTTATATTTTATTTAGTTATTTTGGAGAGAGAAAGAGAAGAAGGTGAGAAAGAGAAGAAGAGAGAGACTCCTAAGCAAGCTCCACACCCAGTTCAGAGCTTAATACCTGGTCTGATCTCATGACCTTAAATCATGACTTAAGCCTAAAATCAAGAGTCCAGTGCCTAACCAACTGAGCTACCCAGGGAACTCCATACATTCTACTTTTAAATCATACCTCCAGTTCTCAAGTTCCATCATTAGCTAGTGTAGTATCTTAGGCATCATCTTAGCTTCATTTTGGAGGGGGCAAAAGCAAAATGTAATTGTATATGGATAGAGCTGACATTAAGCTTGTTACAGTCTTCAGAATCTGCAATCACATTATTTTCTTACTAAAGTCATCCTAGAATACATACATATTTCAGATAACAAAGTTTTGATATCTCTAATCAAATATTCTTTCCACCAGAGGTAAGCAGTATCCCAAAAAAGGAATGAAGGTTCTAAATTCCCATAGTTACAGATATAGAATAATATTACATCTCCTGTCCTGATGTTTAACTCTGACCCCGACATGTTTTCTAATTTATTTTTCTACCATAGTATTTTCTGGAAGAGACTACAAATTGCCTGAATACATCTCTTTTATTTAGAGATTTTCTTTAAAGTTTTTTATTTAAGGCTACAATTTCCCAGTCTATGAGATTCACTCCAGAGTCTCTCTTACATTATTTACATTTACATATTCAATATGACTAATATTTGGACTATGAGATGAAAATAGAGGTGTGGATAGGACTTCAGAAAATTATAAGAAGTGGCACATGTGTTCTTTTCCCTTTAAAAAACCAAACTTTCCTTATTTTCCTAGCCTGAAAAGTGGCCCTGATGATAAAACTCAAGTAACTTCCTTGGACTAAGAGATGATTTTTATATTTTGAAGCTAATTTATAAAGACAACAGAGCATAGAGATAAGTCCCGAGTCCTTGTAGAAACCACTATATTAGTCTTGGACTACTATCTTCACAATATTTTTTTATGTAGAAATAGATTTATATTTTATATTTATATTTATATATTTTTTAGCCCAACAGTGTTCTATGCACTTGATCCCAGTCCTAAATAGAATGTCTTCTCATTTCTCTATTTACTTTCTATCCCTCTTACCTGTGCCCACAGGCACACACATAAATGAAAACGTCCAGTAACCTGAAATTAGTTCATATATAAAGCCAATTGGGTGTATATCATCCCAAC
>PITA01002033.1:75061-174488 GCA_004023965.1 Spilogale gracilis
AAGCTACAGTAGACAGTCTATCATTCTGAACATGTAGACCAGACTTGCCCATTTCTCTATCCTCATTCTATTCATCTACCCTCAGAAGACTGTACATCCATCCTCCATCCACCTCACCAGGTCAATCTCTGCCTAGTATATATCAACTTATTTTTCAAGACCCTGTACAAGAATAGTCATTTTATGAGCGGTTTCCACATTAATCATTTATCTCAGAATTAAATTCACCTTTCTTGCTCTCCTACTGAAATTTCTTTGTGCCACTACTCTACTCATTAGACTTTTCTTTACATTATTATCCTCCCACCCCACTGTCAGTAAGTTGAGCTCTCCCGGAGGGGAGAAAAAGTCTATCATTGCTTTTTACTCAGAGTTCCTCACAAAATTTATTGCACTCAGTTGAAGCTGAACAAAAGACTGCTGAACTTAATTGACTTTATTATTAGTTTGGAAGCATGTGTGGATGAAGGATATTTTATTTTTCTTACAATTTTCGAATAGAGTGCTGGTTTTATAGGAAAGAAAGCACATGTTTCTCTTATTGTTATTATTTTCATTACTATGTTATTTAAATGCTTGAAATGAGTCAATATTGCAAAGCATAAATTCCTAATAAAAAATACCAATCAACCACAATGCTCTCTGAAATAAATTTCTCTAACTTTTGAAGTCGTCACTTTTTTCATGCTCTGGTTCATTTTTATTCCACTTTAGACCCATCACTTAAGTTTACCCATGCACTGGGTAATGATAAAATACAAGGTGATGTTGTTCTGAAAATTATTTTTTACAGTACTTGGTTGCAAAATGTATTTACTAATCAATCCTTTAAAAACCTAAAAATAAATTCAGTAAATATTGGATTAACTTTGTACATTTCATGTTAATTTCGTGTTATATCATTGAGTAAATTGTTTATGTTTCCTTTTTTTTTCCTGCTTCAAGTCTTTGTTTTCAGGTAGAAAATATTTAATCTAGTAAATGAGACAAAGCAATGTGGTATTTATTTAGCTAAATGGCAGATAATATAATTTGAATATATATTATATATAATATATATTTACTTATATAATACATATGTAAATAAAACCTGGGGCGCCTGGGTGGCTCAGTTGGTTAAGCGACTGCTTTCAGCTCAGGTCACGATCCCGGAGACCCGGGATCGAGTCCCACATCGGGCTCCCTGCTCAGCGGGAAGCCTGCTTCTCCCTCTCTCACTCCCTCTGCTTGTGTTCCCCCTCTGGCTGTGTTTCTTTCTGTCAAATAAATAAAATCTTAAAAAAAAATAAGAAAAAATAAAACCTAATGACTAAGAATATTGAAATAAGATAATATACTATTTGCATTATGGTATTACTACACTTGAAATTTTCCAAGAGTTATCTTGCATAGCTTTTATGAATATAGGCTTTGTTTTAAGATTTCATTTATTCATCTATTAATTGATTTATTTAGTGAATGCATGTGCACAAGCTGGGATTGCCTTTTCTGCATCAATTGAGAGTACCATGTGGTTTTTCTCTCTTCTCTTATTGATTTGTTCTATCACGTTGATTGATTTGCAAGTGTTGAACCACCCTTGTATCCCTGGGATAAAACTCACCTGGTCATGGTGGATAATCTTTTTAATGTATTGTTGGATCCTGTTAGCAAGGATCTTGTTGAGAATTTTGGCATCTGTATTCATCAGCGATATTGGTCTGAAGTTCTCCTTTTTGTTGGGGTCTTTGTCTGGTTTGGGGATTAGTGTGATGCTGGCTTCATAGAAAGAGTCTGGAAGTTTTCCTTCTGTTTCTATTTTTTGAAAGAGCTTCAGGAGAATAGGTGTTATTTCTTCCTTGAATGTTTGGTAGAATTCCCCAGGGAATCCATCTGGGCCTGGACTCTTGTTTTTGGGGTGGTTTTTGATCACTGCTTCAATCTCATTACTAGATATAGGTCTATTCAGATTATCAATGTCTTCCTGTTTCAGTCTTGGTAGTTTATATGTTTCTAGGAATGTATCCATCTCTTCTAGGTTGTTAAACATATTGGCATATAATTGCTGATAGTAGTTTTTGATGATTGTTTCTATTTAATGGTGTTAGTCGTGATCTCTCCCCTTTCATTCATGATTTTATTAATTGGGTCTTCTCCCTTTTCTTTTGGATTAGTTTGGCCAATGGTTTATCGATCTTATTGATTCTTTCAAAGAACCAGCTTCTAGTTTCGTTGATGCGTTCTACTGTATCTCTAGTTTCTGATTCATTCATCTCTACTCTAATCCTCATTATTTCCTGCCTTGTGTGGGGGGTTGGTTTAATTTTTTGTTGATTTTCCAGTTCTTTAAGATGTAATGACAGTTGGTGTATTCGGGAGTTTTCAATTTTTTTTGAGTGAGGCTTGGATGGCTATGAATTTCCCCCTTAGGACTGCCTTTGCCGTATCCCATAGGTTTTGGATCTACGTATCTTCATTCTCATTGGTTTCCATGAAGTGTTTCAGTTCTTCTTTGATTTTTTAGTTGATCCACATATTCTTGAGCAGGATCTGGTCCAATGTGTCATTCAAGGCTCTTGATTCTTTGTTGATTTTCTGTTTAGATGATCTGTCCATTGCTGAGAGTGCTGTGTTAAGATCTCCTACAATCAATGTATTTGCATTAATATGATTCTTTATTTTGTTTAACAGTTGGCTTATGTAGTTGGCTGCTCCCATGTTAGGGGCATAATTATTTACAATTGTTAGATCTTCTTGATGTATAGACCCTTTAAGAATGAGGTAATGGCCTCCTGTGTCTCTTACTACAGTCTTTAGACTAAAATCCAATTTGTCTGATATGAGAATTGCTACCCCAGCTTTCTTTTGGGGTCCATTGGCATGAAAGATGGTCTTCCATCCCCTCACTTTCAGTCTGAAAGTGTCTTTAGATTCCAAATGAGTCTCTTATACACAGCATATGGATGGGTCCTGTCGTTTTATCCAGTCTTCAACCCTGTGTCTTTTTATTGGAGCATTTAGGCCATTCACATTGAGAGTGATTATTGATAGATACGTTTGTATTGACATCATGTTGCCTATGGAGTTCATGTTTCTATAGATTACCTCTGTAGATTTCTGTTTTGTATCGTTCTTAGGTTCGTTTCTCCTCTATAGAATCCCTCTTAGCATTTCTTGTAGTGTTGGCTTGGTGGTTGCATAATCTTTTTGTTGGATGTTTCTTCTCCAAGTCATTGTGGCGAGGAGTGGTTGAGGGGGTGTATGGCTAACTATATCAGCCACTATCTAGGTGGATTGGTCTTTGGAAGGTTTTGGAGCAACCAGAATTCACCACCAAAAAGGGAGGAGAAAGAAAAAAGAAAATGGAAGAGAGGAAGAAAGAAAAGACACCCCTGCCAGTTGGGGCCTGGTCGTAGGATTTTTTTGGTACAAAACTGTTACATGGTAAAGAAAAGGGTTATCAAGGGTGAATGAAGAGATCTAAAAGCGAAGCCCAACCTATATGACCCCCAAAACCAGTATTTATATAATACAAAAGCAAAGACAATTACACAGACACACTGACAAACTATATTGGGAAAGCAGGGGCAGACAATCCTTGTGGGCATGGAATGCGTTTCAGACGTTCCCGAGTTTGTCTTGTTATTTTTGTTGGAGGAGCCCACTTTCAAAAGATATAGGGAGATTAGAAGTGATTGTATATAGGGGTAGTACTTAATAGGGATGTGGGATTGACTTGAGGCTTATAACTACATGTACACGTAAAAGAGAAAATAAAGGAAAGAGGAGAGAAGAAAGGGAAAAACAGAGAAAGCAAACAGGGAAACAAGAGGCAACAACAAGAGCAGAAAATATAGGAGTGTGTTTGAAAAAATTTCAAGGTAAAAAAAAAAAATTAGGGGGTGTTGTATTGAGTATCACGTTGTGATAAAAAGGGGGTTAAAAATTGAAAGAAGAAAAAACATGAGAATGTATTTTTAAGCCTAGAATGGAAGCTTTAAAAGTAAAAATAGAAAAAAGTTTAAAAAAGTAAATAAGGTGGAAAACTATCAATATGTTGTAGGGCTTTTGGTACTTGTAGTCAGTGCCAGGAGTTTAGTAAATCGCCTTTCCCCCGATTTGGGGTTTTGCAGTTTGAGTGTTGTCCTCCTGAGCTTCTGGCTTGCTTTCTGGGGGCGGGGCCTGCCGCGTAGTTTCAGTCTTTCTACCTGGGCTGCGTCTCTCCGCCCCCTTGCTAGAAGCTGGTCTCCATGGTAACCAGGTTATCAGGTTACAATTCTCTGGTGGCGGAGTATTCTTTAAGTCCTTTTTCAGCTGCTGAGGTAGTCAGGTCAGAGCAAGATGTCTGCGCCCAGACCTCCTTCCCAGAGAGAGCCTTTACACAGAGAGGGGCTCTGTCCCACCTCCCGGTTGGCATTTTTAAGATCTTATTTATTTATTTGACAGATGGAAATACAGTGAGAGAGGGAACACAAGCAGAGGGACTGAGAGAGGGAAAAGCAGAGCACCCGGGGTGTCCTGGATCATGACCTGAGCTGAAAGCAGTTGCTTAACCAACTGAGACACCTAGGTGCCCCATGGATGATTCTTTTCAACACCTTGCAATAAGCACCTGGCTGACACCCTGATCATGTCTTTGTGAAATGATCAGAAAAGCCACAGAGTCAACCAACCCTTCTGACCTACAGAACTGTGAAATAATAAATATACGTTATTTTAAGTCACTAAATTCATGGTAATTTACCCAGACAGAAATAAAAAAATGAATGCAATGTTCAAAGTTATACTTATTTTCTACTTCTCCTTTTACCCATTTCTCAACTCTTTTCTACTTTTCCAATCTCAGATAAAACAAAAAAACAAAAAAACAAAAAACAAAACAAACAAAAAAACTTCTCATTTTAATTTGGTTCATTAGGCTCTTTAATCAACTGTGAAATCCGACCAGCAACAGACCTGAAACTTTCTTTCTTTCGTTCGTTCTTCTTTTTTTTATTTGTTGGCCTCTCCCTTTTTACTTTGAGTTAACCATCTCTCTGACCGACCCCCCTCTTTGACTCACCACCACAAAAAGAATCCGTGTTCTTCAGGGCCAAAAAGAGTAGAAGGGCACAACAGACTACTGCAAGGGTAACTTTTTGCCCCATACACAGTGGCAGAGAGGTGGTGATGACAGTGGCCTTACCTTTCCTGCTTCTTGGCTGTTCCGCTGGCCGCTTGTACCTCGCTAGGTGGAAAGGCACTGTGTGCTCTGCTTTCAGAGCCTGCACACTGGAGCCTCCTCCACCCCTCCCCTGAGAGCAGACAGGAGACGTGAGGGCTGGGCAGGACAAGGGGGGCTCAGCACTGAGGTGGTTTTGAGAATGGGAGACAGTGCATGGTAATGGGAGGCGCTCATTCCCAGGTAATGGGAGGCGCTCATTCCCAGGGGCCCACTGGTAATGGGAGGCGCTCATTCCCAGGGGCCCACTGCCATCATCCTCCTACCCAGTGGTGGTGCGCCCAAGCTCACCAAAATGCAGGCTTGAGAGCCACTTAGGGAAGAGGGCTAAAGAAACCATTTCACCAAATACAGAAACATCCCCAAACCTGAATGCATCTGTCATGAAACAGATGCATCTGTTGAATGCATGTTATGAAAAATACATAGCTCCTGTCCACTTCACCACCTATGTGAGCTATCTTCCAGCCCCTGTGGCAAGGCCATGGCGGGTGGCATCCCACAGCAGGTGGGCAGCTGGGTCTTCTCCTCCCCTGCCCCTGCGGAGTGGCTTGATCAACCTCTGCTGCCTTCCCCACTTTTTTCCAGCTGAAATTTGTCTTAAATTCACCCACTTATCTCCTTTCTTTCATCCACTAGCTACTTTATTCACCATCTTCCCTCTTCATAATATCTAAAACAGATTATATCTTTATTCACTATTTGCTATCTGACAAATTATTCTCTGTCCTGAAGAGTAGAAATTGTAAAATATAATCATACATATCCATATAGAACCCTCTGATATTCTCCTTTTGATTGAAGGATAAAAATAATGTTTTAGCATAGCTTATCATGTCCTTCATTAACAATTTTGTAAGAAATATCATCAGAAACCCATGAAAATTAACTCACTCCCACATTTCAAACAGAAAAATCAGAACCAAAACCACATCTAAGGGGAGAGAAGAGGAGTAAGAATTTAGAATAACTGACAAAGATTTAAAGAATGTATTCAATTTATGTATCTCCCCCTAGTGAAATAAGAAAAACAAAAACAAAAACAAAAAAACAAACAAAAGCAGTAAATATATTTCTGGGAAACTACTAAGCAGCTGAAGCTTTTGCTCCTTAAAGTCATCCAACTGGGATATGTCTAAATGTCAACCAATTTACCGTTGCACTGGAGTAATCACACCTCCACAATTAACATCAATCTGCTTTTACCTCTGAAAAAATAATCCTTCAACTTCATACCTTCCAAACCTACATAAGACAGACATTTGCTCTGCTCAGAAAGCTCATGCCTTTATAGTATAGTTCTCTAAAACCTTATTTAGAAATGATTTGTGCGTGCATGTCTATGTTTAGTTTTAGATATGAACTGGTGTTCTCTTCTTTCGAACAGACACATGATCTGGGCATCTGTCAATGACTTGGCTGTTAGTAGCAAGGTTGAAAGATCAAGGACAACAATTTAAGAGTGATGTGAATAGATACAGGAGAGAACACAAAATGCAACAATGTGCCTTAAGTTAATGGTTATCAGAAGCTCTCCACCCTTAAAGAGGCTTCAACAATTAAAAATACAAGTATATAAACCTTTGACCATAAACATTTGTTTCTCATGACAGAAATAAAAGATGTGCATGTATCTACCAACATGAATTCTCTCTCATAAAGACTAATTCAGTTGCTGCCACTGGGGGTATCCTGCCTCTGCATGAACAGAAACCAACACCATGCCTTTAATACAGTATAATTCCAGAGAGTGAAAGATGTTATGACCTCTTCCCTTGTGAAAGGGACAGCAACCTGACACCAGTTTTCAAAATGAGTCTGTTTTCACTGACTGTAGTGCCTCTTAATATATTAACAATCTGAAGACTTTAAAAAAGTATCTGTTTCTGTGGTATTTTACATAATTTTTCCTCTAAATAATTAAATATTTTAATGTCAAAGGAAGTGTTATGGGTACATCAGCTCAGAATCTACTTGTATTACTACACACAATATCATCAGAAACATCCCAGCTAATAGTATGTTTAAATGGCATGCAAACAGCTTAACTAATTTACAGAAAACCTCTGCAGGATCCAGTTTCTCCTCCAGGATGCTAAACCAACAGGTAATATGCAGTGCATCACTCTAGTATCTATTAAAAACTGTTTCAAGGGCTAAAAAATGCTAATATTGCTAATGATGAAATCGAAAAAAGTTGGGCTTCTTGCCACTGCAACTTTAGAATCTATAAGATTTGACCTTCTGTTAAATTGAATGTCTTCCACAAAGAATACTATTAGGTTTCTGATGAACTTGTATCTGTGAGTAACACCTGATTACTTTGTGTTCTTTAGGCAACTGAACAACCAGAAAGGGGGGGAGGGGAGGAGGGCTACTCTATGATTTTACTCCTGATACCATAATAATCTAGAATTCTTTTATAGTATAGGGGCAATCTAAACCCAAAGGAATTAATTGTGGCATTTTTTAATGCTTCTATGCTATAAG
This sequence comes from Spilogale gracilis, assembly GCA_004023965.1. Lineage (NCBI taxonomy): Eukaryota > Metazoa > Chordata > Mammalia > Carnivora > Mephitidae > Spilogale > Spilogale gracilis. The sequence continues at coordinate 82,752 of PITA01002033.1, forward strand.
TAACAGATAATGTGAAATTATAGCAATTTCTTTCTCAAAAAGAAACCATGTCCTTAGAACTCAGAGGTTAAGCTCTAGTTTATACCAAAACTATCAATCCAGCCAACCAGTGCTGTCTATGTAGGAGGAAAATATATAACTGGTGACAAAGGAGGGAGGTGAATGTAAATTACATCCTCTGCATAATTTCTAGCAGCAAAGACCATTACTTGTTTCACTTTCTTGCATTAAGTCTTTGAAGATATGGGAGTTACCATTTTTCATGTAAATGGTTTAGTTTGGATTTAAAGAAAGGAAAGAATACATCTGAGTAGTACAAGCATGGATCATATCCAGTCCCATGTGATTCTCTCAGTTTTACCTGTTTTGTTTTGTTTTTTCCATCTTTCTGCATCATCAGTTTTGCAGGGATCACAATCAGCTTCATATTGGGACAATATCACAGTATCCTGCAGGACCATGCAATCTAGAAATGCCAGGGACTTCATGATTCAGGAAGAGAATTTTTGACCAATTGGAAACAAATACCATGAATAAGTGCTTCCATCTTTGTGCCCAAGGTGATGGTCCTTGGAAATATTTAATCCATCTTCTCAAGTAATATCTTTAGATAAGAGAGGCGACCACTCAGTACTGAATTTTTGCACTGTTTTCCACTCTTTCTTTGACATGTTCTTCCAAGTTCCTACTAATTTTGAATTGTATTCCCAATAGAGTGATTTAGAAGTTAGGAAGGTTTTTGTTTTTGTTTTGTTTTGTTTTGTTTTGTTTTGTTTTGTTTTTTTAGGAAAGTTTGTTTTGTCTTGTTTTTTGCTTTGTTGTTGTTTTTAAGTTTTGGATTCTTTCATTTCTATCAGTGTAATTCTAGACCGTTATGATAATTGGAGTCTGCCTATAGAATGTCTCTTTTTAGTTTGCCCTTGATCATGTGGAATTCAAAAAATTATAAAATAAAAATGAAAATGAATTAGTTAAAATAAAATAAAATAAAACTAAATAAAATCCCTATAGTCATGCAAAATGTAAGGTATGGAATGAGTCAAGTTTGAGAGATAAATGTAAGTAGAAACAGAGTCTATAATATTTTTTTTTCTATAGTGTTTTGAAAGTTAAACAGAAAGTATTACCTCATATGTGGTAGAGACTCGTTGATAATTTTTAAGTTTGGAAGTCACATTTGGAAAGATGTTATTTAGAGAAATTAAACACTCATTTAGGAAGGAATGGTGCAGAAAAGATTTGTGTACGGTTGCCAGAAGTGAGGCTATTTCAGTAATGCAGGTGTGAGATGATGAGTTCCAGAACTAAGGTGGTGGGAGTTAGCAAGTAAATAAAATAACACATTTGAAGACATTTAGAGGGAGGGATTGACAAGATTTGATTGCCTATTAGGAATAAGTGCTGAAAGAAGGAAATATATTAAAAATATCTCAATATCAAACTGTACACAAATGATTTGCTTTCTGAAAAGGATCTTTTTCTATTTCATAAAGTAAATGACCAGATAGAAGTGGCTATAATGTGATAAACAAAATGGAGATTTCGGAGTTGATAATATTATTCAAGAACAAATAGTAATAGAGGGTCTATTTTAAGACAAGCACTAAACACTAGGCCAACCCTGCAGTAATAATAAATAACAGTGAATAAAACATACAATAATACTAGCTTTAATGAGCATTTATTTTAGTGTGTATAGGGGAGTTTGAGTGGGGAGAGGTAGATAAATCAGGTTAACTAATTCATTTTCATAGTATTTTAGAAGATTATAAGTGCAATGAAAAAAAAAAACAGATCCTGCTGAAAAGGATCATAAGTATTGGAATGTGTAAAAATTTGAATAGGGAGATTAGAATAAGTTTCACTGATAAGGGACATTGAAGCCAAGTGTAGAAATGAGTGGGGGGATGTAAAGTAAGTAGAACTCCAAGTAGAATGAACAGCTAATGGGAAGACCCTGGACCCTGTCACAGCAGTTTCAGAAAGACACTGAAGCCCGTGGCAGATCAAAGAAACTCCCAGGAGCAATATTTAGTCAATTTGAGCATCAACTTGGATTTTTTTTTTTTTTTGATATGTGTCTATTAGTTTTTTTCTTTTTTAAATATTTTATTTATTTATTTAACAGAGAGAAACACAACTAGAGAAGGAACACAAGCAGAAGGACTGAGAGAGGGAGAAGCAGGCTTCCCACCGAGCAGGAAGCCTGATGTGGGGCTTGATTCTGGGTCTCCAAGATCATGACCTGAGCTGAAAGCAGTAGCTTAACCAACTGAGCCACCCAGGTGTCCCATGTCTGTTAGTTTTTGAGCACATCTTTGATTTCTGACACACAAAATTATTGGAGTCTTAATTCATATTTTTTATTCTCCAGATCCCAAATCACTTTTTTATTAAAGAATCTTGCAGACAGTTTATGAAAACTTGACTGGGGTCTAGTCATGCTCACTATTAAGAGTGCTGTCATTGTTTTTAGGCCTTTTGGTGGCCTGTGATTTCTACTATTGGTCATTTATCTGTGAATTTAAAACTAATGTTTTTAATTCTCATTCTTCCACCACCAAAACTGAATCTTTTTCTTTATCCTTATTGGTATCTATATAGCTCCTTTCCCCCATAGAGTATCTGAGTTCCCAGATATTTCCTTTTGCAATGTTTGCAAAATAGAATTGGAATTGCTTCACCAGTATCACCACTAATAGCATAACTTCCAAGTTCAAGATTCCTTTTATTGTCCTTCAAACTATACCCCCTAGAGGAAATACATTCAAAGTATGGTATTCAAAGTTACTTGAAATAATTCTCTGTGTGTAGACAGATGTATCTATTCTCTGCATATTATCAATTTGATGTAATTATGTTTTTCTTAAATTTAATTTTAGTTTTCCCCTCCTGTTTGATATAATTTAGATTTAATTGCATTGTAGAACTTTGGGAATAATTAACAGAATTCAAATATCAAAGTCTCATTCCATTCTCAATCCCTACCATCCCATTGCTATTCTTATCGATGTGATTTAATTATCTTTGTGTTTATCATGTGCATTTCTCTTCTTTTTTTCAAAAATAAGATCACAAATAGATATTCATGTCTTATTTTTTATTTCCTTGCAACAAACAACTGTATTTTATATGTATAAATATGTACTATATATATTATATATAGCATATTTGCATTATTTTATAATATATTATGTTATATTATTATGCAATATATTATATTGTATATATTTTATAGTATATATTTCATAGTATATAAATATAAAATTACATAGTATATATATATAATCTAATTGCACATTTTTTTTGATATAAAGGTCATGATTTGTCCTAAAAATATAAATAGCTTTGTATATGTTAATGTACATCATACATCAACAAAGTGATTTAAACAGTATTTATGTATTTGTAAGTGTGGCTCTTTTTCTATTATACTCTTTTCAAATATATGTTCCAGTTTGCATTTAATTTTTCATAAGTAATATTTTACTTATTTTTTCATACAATTGTTTTATGTAGCTCATGTATTGCTGTTATTACATTTTTCATATTTATAGTTTATATTTATTTATTCATTAATTTATTTATTTATTTTATATTTTATTTATTTATTTGAGACAGAGACAGTGAATGAGAGAGAGCATGAGGGGGAGAAAGTCAGAGGGAGAAGCAGACTCCTTGTGGAGCTGGGAGCCCAATGTGAGGCTCAATCCCAGGACACCAGGATCATGACCTGAGCTGAAGGCAGTGGCTTAACCAACTGAGCCACCTAGGTGCCCCTATTTATTTATTTATTTTAATCGAAATCACAATACTTATAGAACAGATATGGATGAATCTTTTCTTTTTCTTTTTTTTTTTTTAAAGATTTTATTTATTTATTTGGCAGAGACAGACAGAGTGGGAGAGGGAACAAGTAGGAGACAGAGAATGGGCTTCCAGCAGAGCAGAGTGCCAGATGCAGGGCTCAATCCTAGGAGCCTAGGATCATGACCTGAGCCAAAGGCAGGTGCTTAATGACTGAGTCACCCAGGCACCCCGTATTTATAGTTTAAAAAGTCTTCTCTCACATCCAAGTTCAAAGGAAATCTACACAGAATTTCTTCTATAGCTTGTTTAATTTCATTTTTTTTTACACTTAGGTAACATTCATTTGATACTTATTCTAGCATGATATATTTGATGTATTCGATTCCATTAATTTTTCTTTTTCAAAATGACAATCCAGATTTGTCAACACTGTTTCATAAACAGTTCACCTTCACTTCAACTATTTGAGATGTCACCTTAATTACATATGAGAAATTTTCCCTGTACTTGGAAGTATATAGGGACTGTCTATTGTTTCTCAGGTTTGCAGTCATTAGAATGGTTTATAATACATTTTCTAATCTGAAAATCTTAAGGTAACTTTATTAACTCTGGTTTCAGATTTTTCTATTATTTCATATTAATTTTTCCATGTGAGCTTTATAATCAAGATAGATACATAGATGATAGATAGATGATAGATAGATAGATAGATAGATGATAGATAGATAAACACACACACACACACACACACACACACACACATATATATAAAATCAGAATAGGTATTAGGTATATAGGTATGCTGTATTGGGATTCCAAGGAACTGACTTACATTTTATGACTATTACTCTCGGAGCTGTTTTTAGGTAGATTGATGGTGAGGATGGTGAGCAATGATGAATTGATATTGAAATAATCTTGGTGAAATATGGCTAAGATTTGGATCAGGTTAGTAAACCTGGAAACAAATTATTGATCAAATTTTGAACATATTTTACAAGCCATAGTAGTGGGACTTCCTGAAGAATTGTATGTGAGTATAAAACCAATTATATTTCCAAGTATCCTGGTCTGAGCCATTAGATTCATGAAGTTGTTCTCTACTTAGAAATGGAAAGCTTTAGAGGAAATAGACTTGGTGAAATTTTTGAGTTAAAGATCAGTCTAGATTTTTTTTTAATTTTTGGCATGTTAATTTCCATTGAGTTGCCTCCTACTCATGGTACATTTTATTTTTAAGTTATTACATAATTGATCATAATATGTCCTTTTTTATATTCTACTCTCTCTGTGATTTTGTCTTATTTTTCTGTGTTAGCTTTAATATATGACTCCTTCCTTTTTTTTATATTCTACTCTCTCTGTGGTTTTCCCTTATTCTTCTGTGTTAGCTTTAATATATGATTTCTTCCATTTTTTTTAATCACTCTTCTGAAAGTCTTTCTTCTGAGTCATTTTATTTTTTTTAATTTTATTTATTTATTTGAGAGAGAGAGAGTGAGAGAATGAGAGAGAGAGAGAACACGAGTGGGTAGGAGCAGAGAGAAAGGGAAAAGCAGCATGGAGCTCAACATGGAGCTCTATCCTAGGACCCTAGGATCAGGACCTGAGCTGAAGACAACACATGACCTGATGCTTAACCAACTGAGCCATACAGGCGTTCCTTTCTGAGTCATTTTAGAAAGATAAAATTTCATTCTGTTATTTATTTCTAGTAACATTTATTTATTTTAATTCACTTGTTTTATTTTTTTAAGTTACTGATTTGACCACTTAGCTAGTTTTATTCTAGATAATTTTCTAACATATTCCATTAACATTATAAATTTTCCTCTAGTAAAATCTTTGGCTGAATTCAATAAGTTTGGCAGGAAGATTTTTATGTTTTTAAAAATCTTATATATTGGGACACCTGAGTAACTCAGTCATTTAAGAATCTGCCTTCAGCTCAAGTCATAATCCAAGGTCCTGGGATCGAGTCCCATGTCAGGCTTCCTGCTCAGTGAGCAACCTGCTTTTTCCCTTCTTTCTGCTGTTCTGCCCGCTATGCTTTCTGGCTCTCTTTCTGTCAAATAAATAAAACCTTTAAAAGTAAATAAATAATATAAAAATTTTACGTATTTTATAATTTTAATTGTTACTTTCTTAAAAGGCAAAAACATCTCTCAAATTCTGGTTAATTTTAACAGAATATGGACAATGGCTTTGAGCGGAAATAAAGATGTGACTTGTCTTCTGAAAGATGGGTTTATGATGTATTTTTTTTTACTGTATAACTCTAAGTACACTTTAATCAAATCAAGCATTTTGTATGCAATTAATCCCCTAGATTGTAAAGACTTGTTATTTGATAACTGAAATATTTATGCCTTAATAAAATACTTGGACAGCGCCAAAAATGTTTGGGCTGCTACTTTGTTTCAGAAATGGTTTTTAAATTATTTTTAAGTAAATCCTTTGTGACTGAAAAAGAAAAAGTTCAAAATAATTAGAAACCATTTAGTTTTAGAATAACTTGTCAAAGAACTGACTAATCCCTAGATGCTTTAAAGTCTGTCATCAGTTCATAATCAATAATTAATGTAGAGTTCCAAAATGCTTATATTTTTGGAAAGAAGAAATAGATAATAGTTTACAGATAAGTATCCTTTAACAAAAATTTTACAAAAATAAATGACATTTTCATTAATGAAACTAAAATATAGGAGCACAGGGATTTCCAAGGAGACAATGTCCATGGGGTTCTGGAGGCTTCGGCTCTGGTAGGTAGCCCCTGGTGGTAGCATGGGGATGGCTGGCTAGAGATTTATAGCAGCATGACCAACTTCTCAGCTGTCACTGACAGAACTGATAGAAATGCAGAATGATCTCCTTAATAAAGAGAAAAACAGGCAGTTATCATTAAATCCTCCAACTGAGAAGACTGAAGTTAAACACTTTGAGAAAACTGGGACACCTGGGTGGCTCAGTTAGTTGGGCAACTGTCTTCGGCTCAGGTCATGATCCCGGAGACCCTGGATCAAGCCCTGCATCGGGCTTCCTGCTCGGTGGGAGGCCTGCTTCTCCTTCTCTCATTTCCCCTGCTTGTGTTCCCTTCTCGCTATTTCTCTCTTTCAAATAAATAAATAAAATCTTAAAAAAAAAACACTTTGAGAAAACTGATGCTGGCACTGTCTTTGTGATGAACAAAAACATTTCAACTCCTTACATTTTGTCATGCATTTATGGGAGTAGGATTGCGGGAAGTCCATTCCAGCGCTTGTGGACAGACAATCTTGGGACATTTGTATAACCCTTTGACCAAGGCCTACGAAGTTAAATTTCTTACTTTTTTAATTTTTTTAAGATTTTATTTATGTGTTTGTCAGAGAGCAAGCATAAGTAGGCAGAGCAGCAGTCAGAGACAGAGAGGGAGAAGCAGGCTCCCCACTGAGCAGAGAACTCAATGCAGGGCTTGATCCAAGGACCCTGAGATCATGACCTGAGTTGAAGGCAGATGCTTAACTGACTGAGTAACCCAGGTGCCTCCAAACTCCTTACATTCAAAGATCATGGTCCAGAGGAAATTAATAAGGTTTATGAGTATTTTTATGCCATGATGATGGCCTATGTGACAGAGAGGGTAACTGAAGGAGAATGTGTGCCAATTTGTTCAGAGCTCCAGAAGTTCCTGCTGTCTCTGGAGACTTCTGCTATGATGTAGTTTTATTTTATTTTATTTTTAAGATTTTATTTGTTGGGTGCCTGGGTGGCTCAGTTGGTTAAGCGACTGCCTTTGGCTCAGGTCATGATCCCAGAGTCCAGGGATCGAGCCTCGCATCAGGCTCCCTGCTAGGCGGAAAGCCTGCTTCCCCCTCTCTCACTCCCCCTCCTGCTTGTGTTCCCTCTCTAGCTGTATTTCTCTCTATCAAATAAATAAATAAAATCTTTAACAAAAAAAAGATTTTATTTGTTTATGTGACATTGAGAGAAAAAGAGCACATGTTGGTAACACAGCAGGCAGAGGGAGAGGAAGAGGCAGACTCCCCTGCTGAGCAGAGAGCCAGATGCAGGGCTTAATCCCAGGACCCTGGGATCATGACCTGAGCCAAAGGCAGATGCTTAACCAACTGAGCCACCCAGGCACCCCTATGATATAGTTTTAGATAAGGAATTTACTTGGTGAGTGGATGCCAACAAAAGAGAACCTACATTCCTTCACAAAATATATGTGTGTTTTCATTTATAAAGATCTTCTATCTGAAACTCTGGAAGTTGAAGCAAAAGCTGCATTAAATGTGTTTCAACACAGGGGTGCTTGGGTAGCTTATTTGGTTAGCATCCATCTCTTGGTTTCAGTTCAGGTCATGATCTTAGGTTCATGAAATGAAGCACCATTGTGCTCAGCGAGGAGTCTGCTTGAGATTCTCTCTCTCTCCTCCCCCTCCCCCACTCTTCCATGCTTTCTCTTCTAAAATAAATAAAGTCTTAATTTATATATATATAAATATGTTTCAACACAGCAAGTACAAAATAGATTTTGTAGATAAGTTATCTCGGACCCCTGAGAGAACCAACTACACACATTTGATGATTTAATTGATGTGAGTAAGGATCCTATTATTCCAAAAACAAATGTTTGTTTCTAGTTTGAGGAGTCAGCAGGTCACAATCTCCAGCTGAGTCTTGTAGGAAGATTCCAGGGCCTCTCTTTACCTGTACACATCAGGGAACTATAGGATAAGCTATTGAAAAGATCTCATAAAATGGTAACTAAAGTTCAAATTAAACCTCAGAGGGAAGTGCATCTATCTAGTAACTTTCTAAATACGAATAGTAGATTAAAATAAAGTTTTCTATGAAACAAAACAACATTACAAAGTTTAGTTTATTTGTCAAAAATAAATGTGAAACAGTGATTTAGAATATCCTTTTCACAAACATAGCCATTCATTCCATTTATTAGAAGTCAAACATGAATTTTTTTAGTGTTAAATTCTTCCAAGGGTAATATCAAAAACCAATTTAGGCAGTTTTATTTTTATCCTCCTGTTTGAGGTTTAGAGACTCTCTTTTGAACACTAGATCATTTTCCTCACAAACACACCTGTAAGATCTTTATAATTACTATATAGAGACAATTCAAGATCATTTAAACAGATATGAAATAACAATAATATTTTAATGTTAATAGAATATAGCTCATATAAGTCAGCCCCTGGATAGAAACAATTTATGTTTTAAATCACCCTATCTGTATAGTTAATTGCTATTTTATCCTTATGACTTTATCATGGATTTTTTTTTAATGTAGCTATCAAGTTTTATATCATACTTTTATTTTCTTATTCATAGGACAATAGGACTGCTCTGAAGAGTTGTGGGACCTGAGTCAAGAAAACAAATGCAAGTTTATTTTAAAATATAAGTCAAGATAACAAACTTAAATAAAACATGTTCTATATCCTAAACTTGATAATTAACCTGCTTAAGCACAGAACTGAAAAATTTGATATAATACTATATTTTACATTCTGGTTCATTTCCATGCCTAAAACATAGAACCCTAGTTAAGGGCCTCCATTCACTCAAGACAAAGGCAGTCCTGCAAGACTGGGATTGTTACTTCACTTTTATCTCTTTACTATACTCATTAGCACTTTCTGCACTTACTGCATTCCCACTAATTGACTCAGGCAAAATAAAAATGACCCCAGATTACACTTAGTGTGTATGTCAAATAGAACATGAAAAATAAACACTTTATGTTTTAGAAAGAATTATAGCAGAGTATCTGACGATACAAGGTTGCAAAGGACTCCTTGAGAAAAACAAAACAAAACAACAATAAAACACAACTATAGTGGGCAGATTGTAATACTGATAGACTTCAACGGTTTTAAAGAAAATCTTTCCATGAAAAGACACCAAAACCAAAGGTTTAAAAAAATACGAAGAAAATACAATTGATGCATATACATGATTTACAGCGCGATATTTATTCTCTATTTCTTATATTTTTATAAAGTTTAGGAAATTTCCAACATTCTTCCCAGGAACAAGGTAGTTGGTGGGGGTATTGGGCTCAACTCCATACACAATAAGGAAAATTGGGCATTTATAGTCAAGAAGCAGGATAGAAAATTATTAAGAGGAAACATTCATGGAATGGGGAGATGCTGGTTAAACTCACTGAACAGGCTTTTTAGGAAGGCAGACCAGAGTAAGGACATCATCTGGGGAATGTAGAGATTGAGAAACCACATTAGATATCAAGGATTCTGACTAAAGGGACTTAACAGGATCTTGATAAAACTGGGTAATGCATTGATGACCATGGAAGTCCAAAAATCAGGGCCCAGCTGATTCTCCTCAGGGAGGCTGAGGAGACTTCAGTCAGGGAGGGAATCCATCACAACTTCTCCCAAAATCCATTGCCAGCTTTACATTTCTTTAAACCCCTTATCATCTTCGCAATATGCAGTTGAGTTTTTCTTTTCATTACATTTCCCATGCTAAAATGCAAACTCCAAGACAGCAGGGATTCTTTTATCTAAATTGTTCTTTGCAGCTGACCCATCAACTAGAACACAGGTTGCACAGAGAAGGGATGCAGTAAAGATTTGCTGATTTATTTTCTATTGCATAATTTTTGTTGAGCCTTTGAAATAAAATAATTCATGAAAATTATTTCTAATAATATCTAGAATAAAACCCTTAGGGGTGCCTGGGTGGCTCAATTGCTTAAGTGACTGCCTTCGGCTCAGGTCATGATCAGGAGATCCGGGATCAAGCTCCACATCGGGCTTCCTGCTTGGTGGGAAGCCTGCTTCTCCCTCTCTCACTCCCCTTGCTTGTGTTCCCTCTCTCACTGTGTTTCTCTCTGTCAAATAAATAAATAAAATCTTAAAAAAAAAACAAACCCTTAGTAAATAAAAATGGTGATCATTTTTTTCTGTTGTATTTTAAGATGTCAGATCTAGAATGGGTTAATATAATGCTGTAGAAAGTGAAAATGATCATTTAGTTGACAATCCTGAATAAAAGGAGTAATTAGCATACTGTTTTGTCTCTTAGATGCAATTGATTTTACTGCTGCTAGAAATAGTAAATGGAAGAATTCACCAATTTTATTCTGGGGGATGTTTTTCCCCTCTTCCACTTGAAGCACCTGACATGCTGCTGATAAGCAGGCATGAAATTTGACAAATACTTTCTATTTTATTCCTGGTTTTCAAGTGTGCAATACACAGGCAAAAAAATCAGAAAGACAGAAAACTTGCCATGATGTCATAATAAGAAAAGAAGGTCTAACCTCAAAAAGAATATTTGTGGTTGAAATATACATTGTATATGCACATTATGAGTTTTATCCTTCTGAGTAAAAATTCCATGGATTTCAGGTACTCTGGGAAGAACAACTGCAATGCATTTATCAGTGCTTTGCCTAAATTTGATTTATAGACTTCTAAGTGCTTGGGGGATTTTAGTGAACAAGAGAACAAGACAAGTTGCCTCATGCCCTCGCTGAAGTTACTGTATAAGACATGGATTCAATAATGCATTTATATGAATTTTAAAAGTGTATGTTAAACAGGGTATGTTAGAAATAGAAAGCTTGTATGATTTAAATAGCCTTGAGGTCTATAAAAAGGCCCTGGAAAATATAATGGTTAAGCTAAGATTAGAGAAAGAAGTAAGTAGATATTAACTTAGGTAGAGAGGAAATACAGGAGGAGGGAATAGCATTTGGAGAGACTGTGAGGTAAAAGTTTATCTGAGCACTACAGGAAATTGAAGAGCAGTCCAATTAAAATACAGAACTTCAAGTGAAGAGAGGTGGATGATGAGGCTTAGAAAATGAATGGCCTGATAATGTATATGAAAAAAATTGAAATTTATCTTAAAGACAAATGAAGCCATTTGGCATCACTGGAGAGGATGAAGACCATGGGAGAACACTTGAAAACTAGCATGGCTATCCAGATCATGGTGACCTGGACTAGGCTGGTGGCAATAACCATGCAGAGAGGTGGATAGACTGCAGAGGTATGAGAAGTGAATCACTGGGTGTGTGAGATGTACAGGGAGGAGTGATCAAGGCTCAGTTCACCATTTCTGGCTTGAAAAGCTAGGTGAATATGGTTTGCTAATTGCACATGTGTTTACTAATATAGAAACAAAAGAGGAAGAGTAATTGTGGAAAGAGAAATCAATGGTGTGCTCAGTTTTAGGGAGAAATGCAAAATACAGTGCAAGCAGAATAGATGAGAAGTCTGAAGTAAAGAAACATATTTGTCATCATCAGCATATACATGGTATTCTATTTCAACATTAACTAGCAGTACTCAGTGTAGTTCTGACATGAACATCCTGAGTTAGCCTCACAGTCCACAGGTCTATAACATGTTTTCCAGAAAGAATTAACTTAAAGTTGAATGTTTAAAGAATCAGAAAAATAAGAATGAAAATAGCCATTATACCCTCAGATGAGAATGTAGCAATCCCATTCCAAGCCTTAAATTAAGTAAACACAGTTTTATTTTTCAGTTGGTCTCTTGACTTGAATGTATGTGTATAAATATAATTCATTGTCTTCAGTGATCCATGTTTTGCTTCTTTCAATACAAGACTCTTGTTTTCTTTGTTTCTGTTCCCTTTGTATTTTTCCCACAAAGTACAGTTTTCAGTTGTAGAAGCAGCTCAGTCATCTGCACTTGAAAACATATTCCCAGACCTGAGATTCCATGGGGCGCTTTCATTTTGGCATTTCTTGTGAACCAAGACAATAACGGCTTCATTTTTAGAGAAGCCTGAATCGGGCTTCACAGCCTCTGCATTCCTCTAACAAAATCTACTCAATGTGTACATGTCATCTGTCACCAGACTCTCTTAACATATTCCTGTGGGAGTGGGGCATGAGAATATGCTGCTACTGTTACTACTGCAATTGCCATAAATAGGAAAGTATCATGACTTCTGCTAGCAAACATGAATGAGAGGTTAGTGAGCTAGCTTCCAATAAAGTAACACCAGATCCTTCACCGTTCTCTGTTTAATATGAAAAACAAAAACAAAAATCAACTACTATTTGGATGAACTAATAGATTAATAAAATTTCCTAGTAGGCATTAAGCAAAATGGGAGGTAAACTTATCATGGCCATGTAATGATATAAAGGCTAGTCAACCTGGTTTAGATTATAAAAATGAGATCTCAGGAGGTAATCCTAACTGGAAAATGTCATACAACATGCAATATTATCTAAGGAGAACACTCTCTCAATTCAGGGAATCAAAAAATAACAAGTTCAGTTTTATTGGTTAAGACATAGCCTATTGGGGCGCCTGGGTGGCTTAGTTGGTTGAGCAACTGCCTTCGGCTCAGGTCATAATCCCAGAGATTTGGGATTGAGTCCCACATCGGGCTTTCTGCTTCAGCGGGAAGCCTGCTTTTCCCTCTCTCAGTCCCTCTGCTTGTGTTCCCTCTCTGGCTGTGTTTCTCTCTATCAAATAAATAAATAAAATCTTAAATTAAAAAAAAAGAATAGAGGTTGATTTTTTTTTTTTTGGTCTGTGTTTTAACCAACACAAAAGAATGCATTTCTGACCACTGATTGCAATTTTACCAAGGTGTACTACCAGAGGAAATAAAAATCATAATAAATGTATAATGGAATGACTTTTGAAACAAAATGAGTTGAAATCACAGAGCAAAATGGAGTAGTTCTGAAACTTTGGAAAACGTAATTAAAAATAAACTAGTGGTGGGGCGCCTGAGTGGCTCAGTTGTTTAGGCAACTGCCTTGGCTCAGGTCATGATTCTGGAGACCTGGGATCAAGCCCCGCATCAGGCTCTCTGCTCAGCCGGAAGCCTGCTTCTCTCTCTCTCACTCCCTCTGCTTGTGTTCCCTCTCTCTCTGTGTTTCTCTCTGTCAAATAGATAAATAAAATCTTAAAAACAAAACAAAACAAAACAAAACAAAAAAAACTAGTGGCTGGTGACATAGGGTACATTTTTAGAAAAGAAATGTTTAGGGGTGCCTGAGTGGCTCAGTTTCCTAAGCGACTGCCTTCGGCTCAGGTCATGATTCTGGAGTCCAGAATTGAGCCCTGCATCAGGCTCCCTGCTCCTCAAGAAGCCTGCTTCTCCTTCTCTCACTCCCCTTGCTTGTGTTCCCTCTCTGGCTGTGTTTCACTCTGTCAAATAAATAAAATCTTAGAAAAAATAAAAAAAAAGACATAGGCTGCTAATTAGGAAAGAAATTCTAATGTTATCTATCCTAAAAGATAGGGTTATGTTGCAGCTGAAAATATAATTAAATGGGGTGGGACACTGTGCGCTTTCTTATTCCTTAATACATGTAAGCACTCTAGAATATACTTGATTGATGATAGCATGTATACCACACATACACAGACAAACTCCTAAGATTCAGTGCTTATGTAATGGTATGATCTGCAAATTTCAGAAGAAGGTGTGCATTGGGAGGAATTCTCCTTTTGGAAATTGTTAGGGGAAATAAACTACCACAACCTTCACGATGTGGACCCCAGGAGCTCTTTGAGCAGCACTAAACAACAAGAACTGCTGAAACTGGAATTTTCAGGAAGCACAAGGGCTGATTTATCAATAGCATGACAGGCTCCTCAATTATGAAAGGGTCAGGTGCATTCTGACCCAAATCTTTCATCTTTCTAAAGGTAATCTCTCAAACAGCACTTAAGGCAAGATCTTAAACTACATAGTACCTGGATTTATGACTTACAGGCACTAGGCACAGTGGTGGGCTGAGTTTTTAGTGCACTGCATGTATTTAGAAGGGAGGTAGCCACTACCTTCACCTAAATGGAAGTTTCCAATGGCCTGAGTGTGACTATCAAGTAGCATGTCTCAGGGAGGCAGAGCCTGCATATAGTAAGGATTTCATAATGCATGAACATATGTTGGCAGGTGTATATGTGTGCACCTGTGTGCACATGTGAGAACTTATACATTAAGCACCCATTATTTCTCACAAGGCTGTGGGTGAGTTGGGCCTAACTCCTGTTCGAGACTGGGTACACTCACATTTCCAGTCAGCCCCGAGTCAGATAGGTGGTTCTACTGAGGTAAACTGGACTTTCTCATATATCTGTGAGGTCAGCTGGCTGTCAGTTAATCTTGGATGACCTTCTCTGGGTCCATGAGCATTACTTGCCTCTGCTCATGTGATCTCTTATCTTCTACCAGGTTGTACTATATTTCTAATTTATGTCTCACAGGCAGAATTCCAAGAGAGAGTGGAGGAACACAAGGGATCTTAATCATAGACCCAGAACTAGCAAACTGCTAGTTCCTGTGCTTTCTATTGGTCAAAGCAAGTCACAATCCAGCTCAGATTGAAGAATCCCGAGCTCTAAATAGCATTTCCTCAGAGAGGACTGCTCCACATTTATTATCCTATCATTCTGTTTAATTCTCTGATCCACACATGTAACTATTAGAAGCTTGAGTGATTATTTACATTTCTATGTTTTATTTTCCCTTATCTGCCTTCACAGTTGAGAATGCAAATTCAGGGTCTTGTCCATTGTCAAAACCTCAGCCAATAAACTCAGTAAAATAGCCCATGGCACATAGTAAATATTCAATTCACATTTTCTGATGGCTCTGTGAACATTTACTAAATGCACAGGAACACTTTTTTTTTTTTTAAGGACACTGAAAACTTTTATCCTTATACTCTAGTAAGTGAAATATTGCACATATAAGGTTGAAAAGGGAGCAGATGAAATAAATAAAACAAAGCTGATTTTACCACATTTATAAACATGTGAAAGAATCCAAAATGCATCTGAACATGCCAGTTGTTCTCTGTTTTATTCATTATTAACAAAACATTTTTAAAATAATTATTAAATCTTAAATATTTTTTCAATTAGCAAATTATTCATTGTAACATATATCATCAACTTTTCTATTTTTAAACATTTAGGAAATAAAACTAGATTTGTTAACTGTTATTTTATTTGACTGCTGTGCTTTATCCAGAGAGGATGAAATAAATTATTCACTTTAAAAGGAGAAATATATTAATAAATTCTGATCACTTCTATTCTGTGAATCATCTCTTTTGCATTGCAAAAAAAATTAATGTCTCTCCCCACCCTGAATAATTTATGTACTCTCCTCAGTCTTAGCAGCAATGTAATAAATGTACTGCATTCCTGGCAAGTTGAAGATTCTGTTCACCAAGTGTGGTAGATTTTTTAACACAGTTGCCATGTGCTTCTAAGTCATCTGCCTACTAATTATCAATGGGCTGTCAGTAGAGCAATGCAGTCTAAACCTTTCTGAGATTTCTGCCCAAACTACATGTGTCACATTCTCCATCAGGGTTATCCAGGCAAATATAATGTTTATTTTTTTCTTTTTATTTCTCTAAGCAAGAGAATTTTTGTTCAATACAGACTAAAAACTGAGTGTCCCAGAGGTAGGCTCTTGGAGTTCTCATCTTCGCTGTATGCTTAATAGTGAGTTGAACTTAGGCAAGTAGTTTTATTTTTTTCCCCAACAAAGCACAGTTGTTCTTTTTTTTAATCTCTATGATACTAATAATAAAGATGTTTTTAATATTATAGGTAAAATACCAATATTAAATGATACAAAAATCATAAATTGATTAGAACAGTGTCTAAAACATAGAAATATCTCTATAATTTAGTTATTACTAATAAATGAAAATTATACTTTCATTAACTAAAAACAAATATTATTTTATTAACATCAAAGCACATTAAATTATTATCTCCTGGAACTAGTAGTTTTTAAGGCGAGGGATAGCATTATTTTATGAAGCAAAGAAAAAATTATAATATGACATGTCTTACCCCTACTTAACACAGATAAAATTGAGCCATACATGTATTTTCACTTCATTTCTCAAAGAACTCAACCTGAAAAAACAAACTTATATGCAAAGTAACTAAATTTTAATTAAATGTTACTGGTGAGAGCAACTCACACAGGAATCCTGGATTACTTTCACTAGGTGAACTACTGTAAGTTTTAAAATGCTGAGATGTCAAGGATTTGTTTTGATAGCACCATTAAAGTAGCAAATGGAGAGAACCAAATAGAAGTGCTTCTTGGTTGGGTTGAATAGGTGTCTTCTTTGGAAAATAACCAATTTCCTATCTAAATCACAGGTTTCTTTAGTTCAGCTATTTTAAATGTACCCGAAACTTCAGACACATAAAATACTGTAGCAAAAAGCATGGGAAATGAATAGCTTTTTTTAGAAGGAGGTCAGCAAGTTTGGAGGAAGATTAAAGCAACAGAGCAGAAGAAAGAGAAGCACTAAACTAAAACCTGCAGCCAGAGAGCTTAGCAAGCTTCAGGAGATGTTCAGAGAACAGGAAAAAGTAAGTGTGATGGAAAGAACCACTAACATGAGACTTCAACAGCAGTATCATAGAAGGAGAAATTCATGAGAGAGAAAAGGAAAAATATAAATATTTACACTATGCTGGGGAGAATTAATAAGCCTGGCAGGTGTTAATTCAGCATTGGGTTATGAGTTAACACTACTTTATAAAGTGGGACTGATACTCCTAACAATCCCATCATCCATCCATACATACATCCATGCATCCATTTACCCATCAATCTACCCTTCTATCTATCCATTGTCAATTAGTTATCAGTCAGTCTAACAACTGTTCACTAACTACTTATATTGTACTGAATATTCAGGGTATGCAGGTGACAAACCTTTCATTTCTTTTAATATATAGTAATACATGTTTATTTAAAATATGTATATTTTAAAAATTTGGTTGTATAAATTTATTCATAATATTGAAATCTGATTTTTCTTCAATCATCTGTCATTTGAAGTTAAATTATGAATCTGTTTTCAGCAAAAATACTTCACCATGTGTAGATCCACTAAGTCAGAGGTCAACATATTGGTGCCTATCTAGTATTATACTAAACTTTTCATTATTTAGCATAATGCTATGGAGAGGCTGGTTTGAATAGAAGCATTCCACTAAGAATGCTTGTTTACAAAACCCAATGTTTCAGGCTGATGTGCTTGCATTTATCCTACTGCTACCTAACTACTTCTTTACTGTTGTTGGAGTATGATTAACACTTCATTGCTTTGAGTACTGCCATGGAAAATTTCCAGCATCAAGTACATATCCAGATAATCATTCTACCAAAATTTTAATTGCTAATTTATTACTAAAATTCTTCTCCCTTAGTTATACAGGAATACTTTTTAATATTTCTCTTCTGCAAAATTACTTGTACAACTATTTTTCTTTGCTTTATAGGTCACTATTGTCTTTTTCCATATATATGCTAAATATATGTATGTGTTATATATATCCCACATATATTTTAGACGCATATATTGTAACAGGAAAAAAATATATATATACATATATATGTATATATACACACACACACATATCAATCTTCACTACCACCAAATTTTCTTTTTAATCCAAAAAATCCAGGATATTATAAAATTTTCTGAGTCAAGTAATTACTAAGGAATCAAGATCAGAAATTATTTTAATAGTTTATGATAACCTCTGAGATCTTCTGTAAGTTTTTTAAATATTCTATTTCCTATCGTGTATTTGCCATAGAAAAAGCAATGGTGTATCTTGAATAACTTGCAGTTGGTGTTGACAGATGAAGTGATATGTGGTGCTTTCCCTCCAAATTGAGTCTACAAATATTGCTTGCTTCCATTGTCTAGATGGATGTTTCTCTTTTCTTCTCTGAGATAAATTTGTCAATATCTGCTCAAAATTCCACCCCTTCCTATACCCTTTGGGAACTTGATCTCTCCATTTTCTTGTGTTTCATGTGTCTTCATTTGTCTCGTTTCTACTAGTTACCTCATAGCTGCACATAAACGCCAAACTTTTGCCATTTAAAGTTAAGAAAAATAAATAGCAGCATTCACGTGGGCCTTGTTTCTCTCTAGATCTTATGGTACAGGCCTCTTTCTATCCATAGCAAATTTTCTAGAAAGAGTATCTGGAACTTGCTACTTCTACCTCTTAACCTTCTGACTGTTTTCCAAAATTGTACTCTGACTTCTACACTTTCCATGCTAATGAGGTGTTTTTCTTAAGTTACTAATGACTTCCTCATTTCTAAATAAAACGGGATTTTTTTAGTCTTCATCCTCTTGACTCATTAATATACATGTTAGTCTCATATTATTCACCTCCTTAGAATATATGTCCCAGCAACATTGGTACCAACTCATGGCATTGTGACTGAATTCTGGCCAAGAGAACGTAGGAACAAATGATGTATGTCACTTTCAGGCCTGCCTTATGGAATTCCTTTTCTACTACTCTAAGCTGTCTGTGTTTGTTCATCAGTGAATCAATCATTCCATAAGACTCACAAATAGTAAAAAATGGTGGAACTGAAGAAAGAAACCCTGGTTCCAGAATACTCAGGCAGAATGAGGGTAACCACCAATTATCCCAGTTTGTCTGAGACCTTCCCAGTTTTAGAACAGAAACTCTTGAATTCCGAGAATCCTTTCAGTTCTGCACATATCAGGAAAGTTGGTTATCTTTACATAGAATGCTATCCATTGAACACTGGACAGTTAGTGAACTACCAAGAACAATTCCACTCTATTAAGACATAAAGATTTGGATTTATTTATTTTTTGTTATAGCAGCCAACCTGAATAAACATTTAACGTAAATAATGTAAATCAATTATCTTCCTTTATATTGTTTCAACTTCCTCTTTTATTTATTACATTTGCAATTACTATTACCAATTCTCTACTTAGTCTAGAACTGATGATTACTTGATGCTCAATTCTTTGTATTCATTCATAGAGCCAAACAAACCCTGAATTTAATGACCTAACCCCCTACAATCTCTAAATGGTTCCCTTTTCTCTATTTTCCTTCCCAGACATGAGTTCATGTTCTCCTATTTCTTCACTTAGAACAGTGATAATCATACTTAGAGGACATAATATAATTATTCAGTGATTTGTTAAAGGTACCCTGAACACACCTAAAAGATTCTGATCATAGTCTTGGATGGAGGGGCCTGCTATTTAAATCAGCCCATTAAACTGATAATAAATGTGACAGTTTAAAAGCACTGGCATCAACTATAGCTAAAACCTTATTATGAATGGTTTATACATTAATAAAAGTCCCCTTCATATTAGGAGTTTGGTAATAATAATTTTCTAAAGGAAGAAATAAACTCCTATGACTGTGGCAGAATAAATAGTTTTTCTTTTTTTAAATAAAATTTTTTTAAAGATCTTATTTATTTATTTGACAGAGAGAAAGATCACAAGTAGGCAGAGAGGCAGGCAGAGAGAGCAGAGGAAGCAGGCTCCCTGCTGAGCAGAGAGCTGGATGCAGGCCTGGATCCCAGGACCCTGGGATCATGACCTGAGCCAAAGGCAGAGGCTTTAACCCACTGAGCCACCCAGGCATCGATAAATAGTTTTACTAAAATAATCCCTCCCCAGATCCATGGAAAAAAAAATATATGCCCTTATCCCTTGATTAGAGCTTGATTTTAAGCATGTATGTTTTATATGGGTTATATTTAAACTTTAATTCTAAACAGTAATGATCCAAAAAGCAATAAACAGTAACAGGCAATTCAGTTGAACTTCAGGAAATTGTCAAATTCTGATGATGAGCTTAAACCTCGCAAAACATGCCAGCATTCCCATAAGAAATTAATTTGGTTTGACTCATCTGAAACTTTTTTTTAAAGATTTATTTGAGAGAAGGGATGGGGAGGAACAGAGGAAGAGGGAGACAAACAGATTCTCCTCTGAACAGGGAACCTGACTCAATGCCAGGACTCTATCCCAGATCTCTGAGATCATGACCTGAGCCAGGAACCAGCTGCTTAACTAACTGAACCACTCAGGCACCCTTCATCTGGAACTGTTTTGAATATTATGTCTTGAGAATTTTTAGGAAGATCCCAAGATATCACTTGAAATGATTTACAGCAGACAAAATTTGTGCCATTTTTGGAATCTTTTCAATTTGCTCTTTTATTCCCTTTCCAAACACTGAGTATATACATTTCACTCACTGTAAAATCCAATACCCTTACAATCATGGGCAGAGCCAGAGATAGCCCTGTGTTACTTCATTTACCTTGTCCTCTAATATCTTTCCTTCTCTGTCTACCTACTGATACCCTCTTCTTGTTGTTTCCTTGCCAATGCAGTCTCAAGAGGAGTGCTCACATTCCTAAGGAGACATAAATGGATAAATATATTTTTATTTAAAAGTTATTATATTATATTAAAAGTACATAAAATGTTTATTAAAAGTATATAAAAATATACTTTAAAAATATATATCACTGATATACATATGGTCCATTAACAGATTTATAGTGAGTATGTGGCATGAAAATTTCCTTGGGAGTGTTATTAGGAAAAGAAATAATCGTCCAAAAGGGCCCCTTAGCAGGGTATTCACATATATATATATAAAGAAAGAAAAAGAAAAAGCTAAGCAACATTGTTAGCCCATCAGGAAATCAGGAAACACTTCCCACAGCACCTTTTAACTGGTTGTTTCCACTGTCTGGAAAATTCTTTCCCTGGAAACTGCACAGCCCAATCTCTCCAAAATACTTAAAATTTCATCTCACTCTGATATGTTCCTTTTCTGATTATTTTTCTCCTTATCCCTTAACACTAACAATTATATTTTAAGTTTCTTTTTTCATTCACTAAAATAAAATTTCCAATAGCAGGGATTTTACCCTTCCAGTTTATTCTCCAGAACCTAAAAAATTGTAGCCCTGAAAATAGAATAGTGGAGATGAGGAAGGAAGACAAGCCCAGGCCCTTAGCTTGTTTATATAGTCAAATCATTAGAGTCAAACTTAGCATAGCTATGTTTATCTCTAGGTCCATTGTGCTGGAGTGTCTGGGATACATACAGGTCTGAGGAAAGGCCAAATGAATTGGTTCAGATTGTAGCTTGGCTAAGTGGTGTGATTAGATATAGGTGTGAATGAACAATTCTGGGGAGCCATCTCTCCCATGAGTCTATGAATCAGATATTTTCATGAGCCTCTGATACTCTATATCACATTTTGCAAAATTACATAGGTCCTAGGGCTTCTAAGAGCACCCAGGCCACAGACCACAGGCACTGCTTGCCTTTGAAAACACTCTATCCAAATGTGCACAAAAGGGAAAAATGCCTCCTCCCCTTTTTCTGATGTTTCATTGTTATCACAGGGAATTCCAACAGTGTAATGTTTCTGCCTCTTTTCTTTTCTTTTATTCACTCACACTCCTTCCTCATTCAGATCTTGGAGAGATGGAATGATGTATTTGCATCATAAATTTGGCAACATTACTGTACTTATCCAAAGCAGCTGCCCTCTCCTCATTATAGAATCAGGTCTCATGGCTAGCACAAATATTCCTGTGTTATTCCACGACAGAGAATTTACCTTGCTAGTATTTATGTTATCTGGGCCTGAGTGGCTAAATTTGCTTAAATCTACTTAACACAAAGGTAAATCCATGTTTTACATCTTAGCTTCTAACAGTCATAAACATGACACTTTGGCCTGAACATAGCTTTGTTTTTCTTCTGAATTTGTTCAGAAACTGGACTTAGAAAATTAATATTAGTATCCCTCTTAGATACCTCATATTGTATGTTCCATATTTTCTTCTTTTATTTACTCATTTATTCAATTACTCATTTAAACAGTATTTATTAAGACTACTGCTTTTTATGGACTGTTCTGGTACTAAGAGAACTTATAATTTAGTCTCTGAAGTACAAGGAAGTCTTTATGGTTACAAAAACAGAAAAAGTTATTTCTACATTAATATTGCAACTATACAAAAGACTATATAGAGAAAATATAAGTCTCCCAATGAGTGTTCTGCCTGATAAGCCAAAGACTGAGCTTTCTGTGAATATATAGACACTATCTTGTGGCAAGGATTCATTAGACTCCTCAAATCACTTACTAAATTGTCAATATTCATAATTAGAGAGAAGAAACATTGTTGGTCTGGCCTGATTGTAACACATAAATTATAAGGAACAGAAACTAACTCAAAGTAAGGAATTTATTTTGTCCAATTCCAAGACTGGAGATGTTGCTGTTCTTTACGTATAGACCCTGCATAAGAATGCAAAATATTGTCAGGACTCCTCCTACCTTTGATAGAAGAGGATCAGCCTGTTATTCCCATAATTTCAGTCATATACAGATAACGCCTTCTCTATCCTATTTCTAAATTCCAGAGATATCATCTGATAAGCCCAATGTGGAGCAATCACCTTTTTTTTTTTTTTTTAATGAATTACAGCAAGGGGGCTGGATAACATAGTGGAAACATAGAGTAGTTCCATGTGCAAGATATGTACTTCTTTTTTTAAAATATTTTATTTATTGATTTTGAGAGAGAGTGCACTCGTGTGAGCACAGAGAAGGGTAGAGGGAGAGGAAGAGAAAGATTCTCAGGCAGACTGCCTGCTGAGAGCAAAGCCTAACATGGGGCTCCATCTCAGGACTGATCTCACAACCATGAGATTATGACCTGAGCTGAAATCAAGAGTCAGATGCTTAACCAGTTGAGCCACCCAGAAGCTCCAAAATAAACATTTCTTTTTCTTGTTTAAATATTTTATTTATTTATTTGAAAGAGAGAAAGAGCACAAATAGGCAGAGAGGCAGGCAGAGAAAGAGGGGTAACAGGTTCCCCGCTGAGCAGAGAGCCCAACGTGGGACTTGATCCCAGGACCCTGAGATCATGAGCTGAGTGGAAAACAGAGACTTAACCATCTGAGCCACCCAGTGCCCCAAGATAAACATTTCTAAGACAGGTGTTGCTGATCAAACCTACAAATAGTCTCTTCTATACAGAGAGTAAAATAGAATTCAGTATTCATTCATGTGAATTTTTATTCATGATCTCTGTAGGTATTTTGATCTTTATAGAATTTGAAAGTTGTGTCATGCATATTAACATATCTTTAAGAATAATAGGAAATCAGCCTTCTAGGAATACTTGGGGACAATTTGACTATTCATATTACCTTCAGTACATGTGTCTATTTATTAGTTTTAATTATCATCTTGTGCTTTTTATTTGTAATACAATAGTAATAACTTTCCAATGCAGTTAGACCAGAATTAATGTGTACTAAGCATAATTTATTTAACAATAAGTTAAAATGTGACAAATTTACAATGTTAACATGAAATAGAGAACATTCATGTCATTGTCACTTTCTTCCTTTCTTTATGGGATTTTAAAAAATAAGAGGAAGGGACAGGGTATTGTCAGATAACAATTACATATATAACAATTACATGATGTATACCAATGCATTAGCAATTCCAGTATTTTCCACAACCTCTCATTTTTTTTTTAAGATTTTATTTATTTGACAGGAGGAAACACATCAAGAGAGAGAACACAAGCAGAGGGAGTGAAAGAGGGAGAAGCAGGTTGCCCCCCCCAATGCGGGGCTCAATTCCAGGATTTTGGGATCATGACCTGAGTTGAAGGCAGACGCCCAAAGATGGAGCCACCCAGGCATATCACACAAAATCTCTTTTAGTAAAAATAATTTTGTTTGCCCTCTGCCCCAATGCATTGCTGGGTTTAATGATATAAATGGTTCATTGGAAAATTATAATAATCTGAGCTAAATGAAATCTATTTATTTATTTTATTTTTATTTTTTTAAAGATTTTATTTATTGATTTGATAGAAACACAGCTAGAGAGGGAACACAAGCAGGGGGAGTGAGAGAGGGAGAAGCAGACCTCCCGACGAGCAGGGAGCCCGATGCGGGGCTCGATCACGGGACTCCGAGATCATGACCTGAGCTGAAGGCAATTGCTTAACCAACTGAGCCACCCAGGCACCCCAACGAAATCTATTTAGTATACAAATGGTTGCACACTATCACAGGATATAAAGCAATAATGCATCTAGAAGTCTGGAGGAAGTCAGTTTAGATATCGGCATGAGGATTTAGTAACTGGAAGCCAATCTAGGAAAGTTTGTAGGAGAAAAAGAAGAACTGTGAACTGCTGTGGAAAGAAGGTGAGGTGAACATTTATTAAAGGGTGTTCAGAAAAATTTCCCATGTGTTATTTCAGGTTTTTGATCTCTGTGATAGCTAAGATATAACATTAAGACTGTTCTTAAAACAGTTTATTTTTATTCAGTTTTAACACACATCTTAATAATTTGATGTGAATGGCATTCATAATGCTGCTATATTCCACAGACTAACATATATTATTGTTCTGAATCTAAGCATTCCACGAAATTACTAATTACATGCAATAACTCAAATAGGTCAGTATCAGATATTTTATTTTTGAAGGCCACATAATATAGATTCTGGGCCAAGTTAGATACAATAAAATGTAAAATTGATGGCTTTTTTAGAGTAGGAAAACATCACATGTTATCATGAGGGGGTGCCTGGGTGGCTCAGTTGGTTAAGCGACTGCCTTCTGCTCAGGTCATGATCTCATTGTCCCCCGCTCGAGCCCCACATTGGGCTTCAGGCTGGGTGGTAAGCCTGCTTCTCCCTCTTTCACTCCCCCTGCTTGTGTCCCCTCTCTAGCTGTATTTCTCTCTGTCAAATAAATAAATAAAATCTTTAAAAAAAATCACATGTTATCAAAGATAATCAGATATCCCTAAATATGTCAATTTTCAATATGGTTACTGTCCCAATTTAATTTCTCTATTTCCATAAGTTGAATGGATTTCTCTACAACAGGCATGTTTCACCGGGACTGGCTATCAAAACATTAATAAAAAATAGCATCCCTATCTATTTTCAAGCAACCCCCTCTAAAACTTAAGAGGTTATTGTATACTATCAAAGAAAATGATAGGTAAACAACTTCAGTATTGTACATATTTCCCCAAAAAAATACAATTAAGGGTGGAAAACTACTTTTAATAAATACAGGATTTTTTTTGAATATTTTGTTTATTTATTTGAGAGAGAGACAGCACATGAGCCAGGGAGAAGGGGCAGAGGGAGAGGGAGAAGACAGAACACGAGCCAGGGAGAAGGCGCAGAGGGAGAGGGAGAGCAGGCTTCCCCCCCGAGCAGGGGGCCAAAAACACCAGGCTTGATCCCAGGACATGGACATCAGGACCTGAGCCCAAAGCAGATGCTTAACCTAATAGGGCCACCCAGGTGCCCAGCCCCCCCCACCCACCCACCCTCGGTCAACATAGGATGTTTTGAAGAAGGCTGATAGGGAATAATTAAAACTAAAACCTAAACTTCATTCTGATGAAGTCAGAGCTCAGTGGCTGCTATTAACATACACTATAATCAATACAGTTTATCTTCAGGCTTTAGAAGCTGAACCATAAGACACTAGATAGAGCCCATAATGTAGCAGAATGATTGTTCCTAAAATATCCAGTAGTGAACAAAAACAAGCAAGAAAAGGCAACAACAATAACAGCAAACAAATAGTGGAGATTAGTTTTCCAATCTAAGAAATTCCAAGCCACCTATCATACAGTATATGTGACGAAGCTCCTGCTTGCCCTATTAAAACCCCCTTGGTAAAAAGAGTCACAGTCCATAAATATGTCCACATCCCAATTCACAAGACCTGCTGGCATATTTCCTTACATAGAAAAGGATACATTGCAGATGTGATTATGGCTAGAGGTTTCAAGAGGTAGAGATTATCCTAGATTATCCAGGTTGGTCCAATCTAATTACATGAATCTTAACACTCAGATATCCTTTTCCCACTGCAGTGAATGAAATAAGTTACAATGGAAAGGTCAGCACAATCCAGCATTGCTAGCTTTGAGAATGGAAGAAGGGCCCTGAGTCCAGGTGTGTAGTGATCTCTAGATGTTATCAGTGGCAAAGAAATTCATTTCCTCCTAGAGCCTTCAGAAAGGGACATTGTCCTAATGATACCTTGCTTTTAGCCTAGTGAAGCCCATGTGTGACTTCTAACCCAAACAACTGTAAGATAAGAAATTTGTGTTGTTTATGAGTCATGAAGATTGTGGTAATATTTTATAGCTGCAATAGGAAATTAATCCAACATCTAAAGTGATATGAAATATGAATTGCCTGAAGATCTTGAAAAATGCAGTTCTTAACCCGGTAGAGCTTAGTTTGTTCCCAGGATTCTGCATTTCTAATTAGGACCCAGGTTATGCCAGTAGTGCTGGTCCATGGGTCATATTTTCATTAGCAAAGGCTCAATTCATGCTCAGCTCTCTGGCCACATGTCAGTCTGACCCATCCATGAAATCCATGACCAAAAAAAAAAAAAAATGGGTTGCCAAGTGTTCTAATTTTGCTTAAGAAAGTTATCTTATACTATATATTGTTGCTTTCTTTCTATTTCTATTTTAATTCACCCTATGTTCAGTCTCTGACCCTACATCCTCTTTACTGATTGTATAAGAAATGCTGATTATAAAATGATTTTTGTATTTCAGCCCCCTAACCTGACAGAGCTCTTTCTTTCATAGAGCTTTTTTCCTCTCATAATTCAACTGTTTTGAATATTAACACTGTCATGATTGGTCCTAGTATGCTTGATTCAACAACAATCACCTTTATGACCAACTTTTTAATAGAATATTTTCCACCCCTTCAATGCTTAAGGGATTTAAAAGGTATTTTATTATGTAGGGGAAAAAAATGTGTTATTTCTAAGTCTTTATAACGCTCTATTTCAAACATGCCCTGTTTGAGCAGAGACATGTCCCATAAACAAATCTAGGCAAATGAAAATTAGAGTTTCAGAATGTCAGGATCATTAGAGATGATATTTTAATTAGCATAGCCTTTTGTGTCTGTGTACTGTTCCATTGCTTCTGGTTATGTATACTCCATTGTAACAATGTTCTATTTTTAGATACATTAGAATTTAAATATATTCTTCCTGTTAATCATCTATATCTCAATGTTCAACTTTATAGTAGAATTGCCTTAGAAGTTCAATATAGATAGAAACTAGCTGATGATGATGATGATAGATAGATAGATGATGATAGATAGATAGATAATAGATAGATAGAATGATGATAGATAAACTATCCCTACTCCACACTCCAGACATAAATTAGAATCTCTAGAGAAGGTAAGAGATGTTAATAACTTAAAATTTTCCCTAGATTATTCAAATCAATGGCCAAGTTTGAGTACTACTAAAACAGAAGATAATAATTTTGACAAACTTACATTTTTCTTAAAGCACATAACATTTATTTTCTAAGGTAATTTGAATTAAATCTTATTCTGAAAGTCATTTTTTTTACTCCAAGGATAATAAAATATTGAAAACTGTTTGCATAGTGAATCAGTTTTTTTTTTTTTTTTGCTATATAAACAACCTTCCTAAAACGTAATGAATTAAAACATCAATTTATTTTTCTCATGGTTCTACAGTTTAGGCTGAGTTCAAGTAATGGTTCTGCCAGGCTTACCTGGGAGCATTCATGTGGCTGCAGTCTTCTGGAACATCAAATGGGGTGGAAGGGGCCAAGAAGACTCAGCAGTGAGCGGGGGCTGTTGGCTGGGGTACCTTGGCTCTTGTCCCTGGGGCCTTACCGGTTCATCAGTCTAGAGATCTTGTATGGCAGTGACAGTATTTGTGGAAGCCAAAACCCAATGTACAAGTGTTTATCAAGCCTCTTTTTCTGTAACATTTATTGATATGCCATTTGTCAAAACGCATAACATGGCCAGGTCGAATCAATACAGGAAGTGATTAAACAAAAGCTTAAATACTGAGAAATGTGAGTAATGGGGGATCATGAATGTATATCACAATCAATACAATGTGACTGCACCAATGAAACTTGGACAGTGCTGATTATGAAATACACACTCTGATTTCACCTTCATAATTGTCTTTCTTCTGAAATATAGCTTATTTACCCAAGTATAGCAAACATAATTATCAAGCTTAGTAAATGAGAAATGATTGCCAATAAACACTAAGGTGACCAAAATTCAGCATGAGAAGTAGAATTTTTTCAACATTCCCCCCCCCCCAAAATCCTTTGGAAACACAAATTTTTATTTATCACAAATATCTGTTTCCTTGGCACTGTGGGAAGCACTTACTTGCTTTTCTTTTTTTTTTTTTTAAGTTTTTTATTTTATGTATTTGACAGAGAGAAACACAGCTAGAGAGGGAACACAAGCAGGGAGAGTGAGAGAGAGAGAAGTAGGCTTCCTGCCGCTCAGGGAGCCCAATGTGGGGTTCGATCCCAGGACTCCGGAATCATGACCTGAGCTGAAGCCAAATGCTCAAAAACTGAGCCACACAGGAACCTCACTTACTTGCTTTACTTGCGAACCACTTTCAACAACTTTTATCCTTTTTTTTTTTAACTTTTAAGAATATAATGTATTGCATATTATCTTCTGAGAACAGTATGTATTTCAGTCATACAGGGTACTGCATAGAACTACACAACATTGATTTAATAGCTAGATCATATTTAATTTTGTAAATACCCCATATTTTCTTTTGTTCATTCTACTGCTGCTGGGCATTTCAGCTTCTAGCTTACATTTATTATATTTATTAGGAATAATATTGCTATAAAGTTTGTAATAAACATAAATATTCATTATAATTATGTATATTTTCTAGGTTATAGTGCATATAAACATACATATGCATTCTCAAAATGTATATATAATCTCAGAATAGAATTATTTCTGGGTCATAGGGTACATGCTGAAACTTATAATATATACTACAGCAGTATGTGGCGAATTTTAGTGAGTGTTTCATCTCCACTTGATGAAAATATGGATTTTAGCATTGCATAAAGTTCTATATATGTCATTTAACAATTCTGCTATACTCATCTATAGATGTGTTTTAAATTGTCTATGTTCAAATTTAATTAACTGTGAATAATAAAATCTTTCTTTCCTTTTTAATTTTATTTAATTTTTCTTCTTAAAGATTCTCAGCTAAATTATGATGAGAAATGTTGAAAGCAAGTAAATATTTTTACTTGAAATAATAAATGTGTAATTCAAGCACCATAAAGGATGTATTTTTGCTTTCTTGACATGAAATCTTCATCTTAGTTCTATCTGCAGACATTATGCATTTTTTTATACATATTAACTTTAATTATTCCATTTTCATTGAAATTCATTGCTATTTTTCTATATTAAGCACTTCAAAATGAGTTTTGGCGGAATGCTTTGAGGGCTATTTTTATTGCATGTTAATATTATTATGTTCATTATTTAAGAAATAAAATGAAAAAGTCTTTTTACAAAGCCAGTGTCTCAACATTGAATTCATATTTTAGTTACTTAAACTACTGTGTAGGAAGTCATAGTCAGTTTGGACTGCCATAATAAAATATGATAGACTGGGTGTCCAAATGACAGAAATTTACTTTCTCAGTTTGGTCAGGTTCTGATGAGATATCTCTTTCTGGCTTGCAGATGACTGCTTTCTGCCTATGTCCTCAAGTGGCAGACAGAAAAACTCTGGTCTCATTTCCTAGGGCACTAATCCTTCAAGAGGCACCCATAATTATGACCTCATGTAAAGCTCATTATCTTCCAAAGTCTAGGTCTCCAAATCCCATCACATCAGGATTGGAGCTTCAATATATACATCTGAGAAACACACAGTTCAGTCCACAGCAAGAAGTACACCCCCCACCCTTTATTATTTTTTCATATTTTCCCCTTTCTTCCTTTTCTTTCCCTTTTCTCCTACCCCTCTCCCCCAGTTATCTCTTTCCTCTTCTTCTTTCCTTCATTATCTTTTTATGTTGAAAACTTTAAACAATAATTATTGTATAGTACTTTAATTTTATGTTAGTAACTATCTCATCATAATCCTTGAATGATTTATTATCTCTTTGGCACTTTCATATTGTCAAAACTTTTCTCTAAAATCACAAGGGATTATCTCTTTCCATGAGGATACATATGACCCAATTGGTCTACACACTTCATAGTAATATGATCTTCCTTATGCAGTAAGATAGTCTTTAAAACCAAGTATTTACATATAGATAAATTATCTATTCCGCTTTTTCTCCCTCCAGAGAACAAACATCTGAAAACCTGGTTGCCATGGAGCCCAGCCCCTAGGAAGGAGGCGGAGAGAAGCAGCCCAGGTAGAAGGAACTGAAAACCAGCGTGGCAGGCCCTGCCCCCAGAAGGGAAGCCAGAAGAACAAGAAGACAACACCAAAACTGCAAAACCCCCAAATCAGGGGAAAGGCAATATATCAAGCTCCTGGTACTACCCCAAAAGCTGTATGCTTTATAGATACAGCTTTCATTTTATTTTCTTTTTTAACGTTTTTTCTATTTTTACTTTTAAAGTTTCCACTTTAAACTTAAAAATTTATTCTCACTTTTTTTTTTAACCCACTTATTATTACAATGTGAGGCTTAATACAACACTACATAATAACTTTTTACCTTGAAATTTTTTCAAACACATGCCTTTGTTTTCTGTTGTTGTTGTTGCTTCTTTTGTTTGTTTGTTTTTCTGTTTTTTTCCCTTTCTTCTCTCTTCTTTCCTTTATTTTTTTTTCTTTTAAATATACATATCGTTATAAGCTTCGAGGTAATCCTGCATCCCTATTCAATACTACCCCTATATACAAACCAGATCTAATCTCCCTATATCTTTAGAAAGTGGACTCCTCTAACAGTAATAACAAGATAAACCCAAGAGAATCAGAAATACTTTCCTTGCCCACAAGGAGAGATGGCCCTCACCTTCCCACCCTATTCTGTCAGTGTTTCTGTGTAATTGTTTTTACCTTTGTAATATATAAATACTGGTCTTGGCTGTTATTTGGGTTGGGCTTAGCTTTTTGATCTCTTCAACTTTCTTTTAATCTTGATGGTCTTGTTCTTTACCCTGTTGTAGTTTTGTACCATATAAATCCTACCATTGGGGCCCACTCTGGCCGTTTTGTTTTGTTTTGTTTTTCTTGCTTCCGTTCTCCCCTTCTCTTTTTTCTTTCTTCTTCATTTTCGGTGGTGACTTCTGATTGCTCAAAAACCTTCCAGCGACCAATTCGCCTGGATAGTGACTGATATATTCAGCTATACACCCCCTCAACCACTCCTCGCCACAATGACTCAGAGGAGGAGCATCCAACAGAAGAAGAACCCAGAGACTGCAACCCCAGTCACAGAATTACTGGAAATGAACATAAACAACATGACAGAAATGGAATTCAGGGCAGTAATCATCCAAACAATGGCTAATTTGGAAAAGAACATTAGTCTTAAGATAGAAGCCCTAATGACAGAAGTGAAAGCTGAGGTTGGAAAGGCTATTAATGAGAGGCAATGTAATTTAAATGGGCTAACTGCTAGAGTAAGTGAAGCTGAAGATAGTAGTAGTGATTTATTTATTTAATTAATTATTTGTTATTTTTATGTTTATTTTATTTTTTTAAAGTTTTAATTTTTATTTATTTTTTACTTTAAATTTATTTTAGTTTTTTAGTGTTATTTTTTTAAAGATTTTATTTATTTATTTGACAGAGCGAGAGATCACAAATAGGCAGAGAGGCAAGCAGAGAGAGAGGGGGAACAGGCTCCCTGCTGAGCAGAAAGCCCAATGTGGGCCTCGATTCCAGGACCCTGAGATCATGACCTGAACCAAAGACAAAGGCTTTAACCCACTGACCACCCCGGTGCCCCATATTAGTGATTTAGAAGACAGATGGATTAAGAAGGAAGAGCAAGAGAAGTCTTGGAACAAACAGCTAAAACCCCATGAAAATAGAATTAGGGAAATAAATGATGTCATGAAACGCTCCAATATCAGAATTATTGGAATCCCGGAAGGAGTTTAGAGAGAAGTCTAGAAGATATAGTTGAACAAATCATGGATGAAAATTTCCCTAATCTGGGGAATGAAATAAACGTCTGTGTCCTAGACCCCTCAAGATCAATGCGGCCAGAAAAACCTACAGGCACATAATTGTGAAATTCCTGAACCATAAAACCAAAGACTATGTCTTAAGGGCAACTAGGGGGAAGAAATCCCTTATGTATAGAGGGAGGACCATCAGAATAACATCAGACCTTTCCACAGAAACGTGGCAAACCAGAAAGGGCTGGTGAGACATATACAGGAAATTACATGACAAAAATGTGCAACCAAGGTTAATGTACCCATCAGGTTGACTTTCAGAATGGAAAGAGAAATAAAGAGCTTCCAGGACCACCAAGTCTAAAAGATTATGCAACCACCAAGCCAGCACTACAAGAAATACTAAGATGGGTTCTATAAAAGAGAAACGAGCCCAAGAGTAACACAGAACAGAAATTTACAGAGGTAATGTATAGAAACATGAACTTCACAGGCAACATGATGTCAATGCAAACGTATCTGTCAATAAATCACTCTCAATGTGAATGGACTAAATGCTCCAATAAAAAGGCACAGGGTTGCAGACTGGATAAAAAGACAGGACCCATCCATATACTGTTTATAAGAGACACATTTTGAATCTAAAGACACTTCCAGATTGAAAGTGAGGGGATGGAGGACCATCTTTCATGTCAATGGACCTCAAAAGAAAGCCAAGGTAGTGATTCTCATATCAGAGAAATTGGATTTTAATCTAAAGACTGTAGTCAGAGACACAGAAGGACACTACATCATTCTCAAAGGGTCTATACATCAAGAAGATCTAACAATTGTAAATATTTTGCCCCCAACATGGGAGCAGTCAACTACATAAGCCAACTGTTAAGCAAAATAGTCATATTGTTATGAACACATTAATTGTAGGAGATCATAACACACCACTCTCAGCAATGGGCAGATCATCTAAACAGAAAGTCAACAAGAAACAAGAGCCTTGAATTGGACCAGTGTTGCTCTCTCTGCAACACTGGTGCGAGGGAGGGATAACTGGACCAGCCTGTTATCCTCCAGGGGCAGAGTGAGATGGTAAGTGTCAACGGCCCAGCCACCCCCCTGAAACTGGGAAAGAAACCACACTGAGCCGCCGGGAGTTGAGTCAGCTGTGAAGGCGCAGCAATCTCAGCTTTATTGTATCAGAGACACAGTTATATAGAGAGGAAAGGAGGGAGTAAAAGAAGTAGCAGGAGCCAATAGGAGCTCATTAGTGGCTATCACTAAGGTCTTAGGCAGATTTCAGACCAGACTGCTGGGTGGGGCTAAGTTCGCCAGTCTGCCTGTGGGCTAAGAACCCAGCGCGGGAAGATTCAGCTAGGTCACGTATGCGGAAGTATTCCGGAGAAGCCCAAGAGGCCACCCCAGCCGACTTCCACTAATGGCTGCAAACTAGTGGGCTCCAGAAGGTCCCAACAGACCAGATGCATCTCATAGATATATTCAGAACATTCCACCCTAAAACAGCAGCATACTCATTCTTCTCAAGTGCACATGGAACTTTCTCCAGAATAGACCACATACTAGGTCACAAATCAGGGCTCAACTGATACCAGAAGATTGAAATTATTCCCTGCATATTCTCTGATCACAATGCCATGAAACTAGAACTCAACCACAGCAAAAAGTTCAGAAGAAAATCAAACACTTGAAAGCAAACGACTATCCTGCTCATGAATCTGTGGGTCAACCAGAAAATCAAAGAAGAACTGAAACACTTCAAAACCAATGAGAATGAAGATACATTGATCCAAAACCTATGGGATACAGCAAAGGCAGTCCTAAGGGGGAAACATAGCCATCCAGGCCTCACTCAAAAAAATTGAAAAATCCTGAATACACAAACTTTCATTACACTTTAAAGAACTGGAAAATCAACAACAAATTAAACCAACCCCACACACAAGACAGGAAATAATTAGGATTAGAGCAGAGATCAATGAATCAGAAACTAGAGATACAGTAGAACACATCAACAAAATTAAAAGCTAGTTCTTTGAAAGAATTAATAAGATCGATAACCATTGGCCAAACTAATCCAAAAGAAAAGGAAGAAGACCCAAATTAATAAAATTATGAATGAAAGGGGAGAGTTCATGATTAACAACCAAGGAAATAGAAACAATCATTAGAAATTACAATCAACAATTATATGCCAATAAGTTTAACAAGCTAGAAGATATGGATACATTCCTAGAAACCTATAAACTTCCAAGACTGAAAGAGGAAGACATTGGCAATCTGAATAGACCTATATCTAGTAACGAGATTGAAGCAGTGATCAAAAACCTCCCCCAAAACAAGAGCCCAGGACCAGATGGAATTCTACCAAACATTCACAGGAGAAATAACACCTATTCTGAAGCTGTTTCAAAAAATAAAAACAGAAGGAAAACTTCCAGACTCTTTCTATGAAGCCAGCATTACACTAATCCCCAAACCAGACAAAGACTCCATCAAAAAGGGGAACTTCAGATCAATATCTCTGATAAATATGGATGCCAAAATTCTCAACAAGATCCTTGCTAACAGGATCCAACAATACATTAAAAAGATTATCCACCATGACCAGGTGGGATTTATCCCAGGGATGCGAGGGTGGTTCAACACTTGCAAATCAATCAACATGATAGAACAAATCAATAAGAGAAGAGAGAAGAACTACATGGTACTCTCAATTGATGCAAAAAAAGCATTTGACAAAATACAACATCCGTTCCTGATTAAAACTCTTCAAATTATAGGGATGGGGGAACATTCCTCAACCTCATAAAATCTATCTATGAAAAACCCACAGCGAGTATCATTCTCAATGGGGAAAAACTGACAGCCTTCCCTCTGAGATCAGGAATAAGGTAAGGATGCCCACTCTCACCACTACTATTCAACATAGTGTTAGAAGTCCTAGTAACAGAAATGAGACAACAGAAAGAAATAAAAGATATTCAATGTCGGGGACCAGCCTCAGCAGAGATGTGGGTCCTGAACCACGGGATGTCTGGCGGGTGAAATAATGACATGGACACGGAGATCTGATGCAAGCTGACCGTCCCGAGATCAGTCAGGAGAGACCTATGAAGCAAGCTCAGGCTCACACTTTGGCTCTTTAGCTCTGGTTCTGGCCCTCTTGCTCTGCTTCTCTCTCTGCTTCTGTCTCTCTTGCTCTCTGTTTGCTTCTGTTTCTGCTTCTCTCTCTGCTTCTGTCTCTCTTGCTGTTTGCTTCTGTTTCTGCTGCTCTCTTTGCTTCTGTCTCTCTTGCTCTCTGTCTGCTTCTCTTGCTCTCTGCTTCTCTGTCTCTGTTGCTCTCTCTTCGCAGGCTCTCAGCCTTTGCCTCTGCCTCTGGCTCTGCCTTTGTCTCTGTGTCTCTGTCTCTGTCTCTCTTGACTTTCAAGGGTCCCAGTCCTTTTTTATTCCCAAGTGAGGAAGTTGGGTGGTGCAGTTAAATCTTTAACTGCTTTTGCACCCGCCCTAGAGACAGGATTAGTATTGTTACTGCAGGGTACAGAGTGATTGCTTAAACTGATAGAAGTTGAGACCATTGAGGCAGAGGGATCAAGGAATACATATAAGAGATACAGAGATATGATTACCAGGAGGAGGATTAAATGGAACTATATGTCTTGAATAAGCACACAAAGGACATATTGCCCTGCCCCACAGGATAAGTGGCTTTCTGGATTCTAGGTGGGGAAAGCCCA
This sequence comes from Spilogale gracilis, assembly GCA_004023965.1. Classification (NCBI taxonomy): domain Eukaryota; kingdom Metazoa; phylum Chordata; class Mammalia; order Carnivora; family Mephitidae; genus Spilogale; species Spilogale gracilis. The sequence goes on from PITA01002033.1 coordinate 119,221, forward strand.
GAGGAACTTTCATTCACATTCACGGGTACCTCCACCAAAATTCCTGGTGGCTTGGGCATGGTGGGAGGGGCAGATCATGCACCATCCCTGACAATTCAACTTGGCAAAGAAGAAGTCGCACTCTCTCTCTTTGCAGAAGACATGATACTCTATGTGGAAAACTCAAAAGACTCTACCCCAAAACTACTAGAACTCATACAACAATTTGGTAATGTGGCAGGATACAAAATCAATGCACAGAAATCAGTTGCGTTCTTATACACTAAGAATGGAAATAGAGAAAAGGAAATCAGAGAATCGATTCCATTTACTATAGCACCAAAAATCATAAGATACTTAGGAATAAACCTAACCAAAGAAGTTAAGGATCTGTACTCGAGGAACTACAGAACACTCATGAAAAAATGTTGATTGGCACTAGCTATCAGGGAAATTCAAATCAAAACCTCAATTCAATAAGGATGAATATCCAACTTTTGTAGCAACATGGACTGGATTGGAAGAGATTATGCTCAGTGAAATAACCCAAGCAGAGAAAGTCAAGTATCACATGGTTTCACTTACCTGAGGTGCATAAGGGTTACATAATATAGAGGACAGTAGAGAAGGAAAGGAAATGGGAAGTAGGGTAATTTGGGGAGACAAATAAAACATGAGAGACTTTGGACACAGAAACAAACTGAGGGACTTGGAGAGAAGGGGGTGGTGGGATAGAAGAGCCCGGTTGTGGGTACTGAGGGCATGTATTGCATGGAGCACTGGGTGTGGGGCATAAACAATGAATCTTAGAACTCCAAAAAAATAAAATAAATTTAAAGTAAAAAAAAAGAATGCAGCTAATGTTGCATCTTTATGTTATTTTTTTTTTTTTAAGATTTTATTTATTTGACAGCGAGAAACACAGCCAGAGAGGGAACACAAGCAGGGGGAGGGAGAGAGGGAGAAGCAGGCTTCCCGCCAAGCAGGAAGCCCGATGTGGGACTCGATCACAGGTCTCCAGGATCGTGACCCGAGCCGAAGGCAGTCGCCCAACCAACTGAACCACCCAGGCGCCCTTTATGTTATTTTTAACAGTCAGAATGTTTGCATTCCTTTTTCTCATTTAATTTGCATTTTCATTCTCTTTTCTGCAGTATTTCATCCTAATGCAATGTACTTTTTTGCAATGTATTTTTTAAGAAGTGTATTTCTGGTTACCTTATCATAATATTCTGAAAAAAATGAGAACATAAATTTAATTTGTTATTTACAGGTAATTTATTTTACCTAAATTAGGATTTTTTTTTTTTCTGGGGATTAGTGATATTTACAACTATTATTAATAAAAAATAATCATGACCTTTTCAATTCTGAAACAAGTTAAATTAACTAAATAAGGAGGCCAGTAGGTGTTCTAATGCTGTGGTGGCCTACACAAGCAATCCAACACCTAAGAGCAAAATGCCCCAAGGTTACCAAATCAAATCCTGAGAACAACCAATAACAAAGAGCAGCTAGGCTTTAAGCAATAGCTGATCAATAATTTCCTTGCTTTGCTTCCACTTTTTTTTCTGTAAATCTCTCCCACAGCTCCTCAGAAGTGCAACCCTCCTAACCACTTTTGATTTTGCGCTTCCTGATTGGAACTGATTTTTGCTCAAATAAACTTTTAAAAAATGTTACCATGTCTCAATTTGTCTTTTACTAGAAATAAAGGAATAAAATTCTTATGTGAAAAAACAAATATTAGTAAATATTTTTGAGGCAAACTTAGTAGCACATATTATCAAGAAAAGAGTTTACTGGTGAGCCTGGTGGTGGCCCAGTCATTAAGCTTCTGCATTCTTGGTTCAAGTCATGATCTGGCAGTCCCATGATCTAGCCTAGTGGCTCCCTGATAGGCAGGAAGTCTCCTTCTCCCTTTCTCACTTGCCTTGCTTGTGTTCCCTCTCTAGCTATGTATCTCTTGGTCAAATAAATGAAAATAAAATCTTAAAAAAGAAAAAGAGTTTATTTTCCAGAGAGTTCACACAAGTAAGGGCAGAGGGGAAGGGGGCGTCACAGAGTTCAAATTGTTGAATGGAACAAAACTGAGATGCTAATTCACTAAATGCAAATGATTATAGCATAAGAAAAAGTGATACATATTCACTAAGAACCTTTAAAACAAAGATTGAAATAATAATAAATTATGATTAATGCTTAAAATACATTGAAAAATATATACTATTAGGTAGTTGAACTGAATGTATTATTATTTTGTTTAAAAAAAAGTTTTAAAATGGTTGGGTGAAGAGATCTCTGCTTCAGATTTGTCATTAAAGACAAAAATATAAGGAGATATTCCAGCCTTTCTCTCAGACACATCATTTATTCATCGTGAAGGAAGTTTTATTACGTTACATTTCACTAGTGACTGAGATTTTTGTGACCTGGAGTCACAATCCTATGTGTATCATGATTTCCTTCTTCTTCTTCTTTTTCTTCTTTTTCTTCTTCTTCTTCTTCTTCTTCTTCTTCTTCTTCTTCTTCTTCTTCTTCTTCTTCTTCTTCTTCTTCTTCTTCTTTTTAAAGAAACTCTGCTACTATAGAAAGAACACAAGTAGGTGGAGTGAGAGAGGGAGAAGCAGGCTTCTTGCTGAGCAGGGAGCCTGATGTGGGACTCCAGGATCATGACCAGAGCCTAAGGCAGAGGTTTAAGGACTGAGCCACCCAGGAGCCCCACTGTTTTCCTTCTTATTTCCACATATTGTACTAATCTGCTTAGGATCTGTGTCTAGATAAGACGAAAACAAAAACTCCTCTCTTTTCCCTTTTTTTCCCTTATAGCTGAGGGGATACATTGAGATTTGAAGGCAGCCACCCTTATAAAATCAATTCTCCAGACCACCTTTTCCCCAGAGAGTACAGTGTTAACTGTCATAGTTTGTCACCATTTTGTTTGTTTGTTTGTTTGTTTTGTTTTAGGTTCAGGTGGAAATTAATTATTTTGTGTGTGCTTTAATTTTCGACTAGAAGAGCTATACCCTTCATTATAGTAATCCTGAATCCCCTTAGGATATTTAAAAAGACAAATCTGTGAACTATAATAAAAGTAAAATATTCATCATACTAATACATATATTCACATAAGTATTAAATGGTTTTTAAGACTATACAAAAATAGTATTCACAGGCAGAGACAGATTTACATGAAAAGTTACTTAGTGATGTGCTTATGACTTAGAAAATTATAGCATGACAAGGGTGCCAATAAATGTTACATGTAGTTTAAAATTCTGTGCTTTAAATCTTTTTTAAAAAAAGAGAGAGAGACAATAGGTAGAAAATTAAGTCTTTTGTGCTAAGCCCACTCACCAAACCAAGACTTAATACTTAACCCAATAGAATTTTCAGCCTCTCCTAGAATTGTCATCTTAACCAGGCAGTCTTGAATTTCCTGATTAGCGCTAGTGAACTAAAGCACTGACAGAGCCCTGCTGTTCCCTAAGGGAAGGTGACCTTGCCTGAAACAATCCACTTTTTGCCATTAGCTTCCTTGTCTTGCCCCCATTCTACTTTTAAAAATCGTATATTTTTCAGAGCTTTCTATTTGTTTGATGGGATGTTGCCCCATTCATGAATCACTGAATAAAGCCAACAAGATCCTTAAAATGTATTCAGTTGAAATTTGTTTGTTAATAAATCCAATTAAAATGTGGAAAATATTACCCATGTTATTAGGTACAAAATCCAGATAAAGTATTATTTTTGAATACCATAGTATGGAAAAGAAAAATTCACAAAAAGAATAGAATTAAAAAACAAAATACCTATTATTAGCTTATTTTTTCTAACAAATCATAATTCAAAAAAATTATTTTCTAAATGTAGTATAAGCCTAGTTTATTTTCTAAATGTATTGACAATTTTAACTCAGTTGTACAATGTCAATATAAAGAAAAGGGAACCATGAAGTTAATTTTGTGCAACTCAGTATACCTTACAATGTTTCTCATTTTCACTGTTGTCTTTCATGCTCATGTTTATTTCTTTTTGAGATGTTTACACCTTCTCATAAACATATTTTCTTTTGTATGTATGCCTCAGAAATATGAATAAAGGTATTGAAATATGTGTGAATATAGACAGATAGATGATAGATAAATAGATTCTTATTATTGATAGTTTGATATCAGGTCCTTTCATTTTAGATTTATTCTGAATGAATTTTCAGTGGTATTCTTTTTATAGTGACTTTTCAAGAATATTACTTGTTAAAGTCACAATAAGATTAACTCCAATTTGAAAGCATCTCATCATTTTGAAGGCATTTCATTGTATTCTCTGTTGATACTGCAATTATCATTTGCATTAAGTGAGATTTTAAAAACAATATACAAATGTTTGTGCTCTTAAAGTTTCACCATGCATTTGGCATGCTCAAGTTGTATTAAATGTCTCCTATTCAGCTTTGGAGTTCCATGAGACAAGGCATGGGAAATTTATCAATATTGATATATTAGTGTTCATTTTATTCTGTTGAGCTTTATTGGGTGAGGGTTGAAGAAATTGAAATTGACTATGAGCAATTTCTGTGCCAAAGTTAAAAGCAAAACGTGTTATTACTAAGAATATGAATATACCCAGTCGTGTACACACAATTAGTACAATCGTGTTGCCTAAAATGAAGCTAATAATAATAATAATAATGCATTTGACTTCATAGTCTTTGAATACAGTTTTTTCCCAATTATTTTCTGTTAGTTTTTCGTCAAGTGTGACTGTACACACCAAAGAATGTTGCACATTCTATGACCTTCTGTTTTGCCACCAAATTTAAATAAAATAATTGTAACACACTAGTGTAAACAGTGTAAGATTTCATAAACTGGTCTGAAACAAAGCTCCACTCCAGAAGCCAAAGAATATTTTTCTTTTTCTCTTCCCCTTACAGAGCCTCAACTGAACTGAAGAAATAGTGCACTGATCCAGGAACAGAATCAAAGTAGCAGGCCCACGCCTTGCTGGGGCAGGTTTTCCCCTCTTCGGGATTGACTGTTTCCCATCTTTCACTTCCCTGAGTTGCGTTTTTTCCTCCAACATCTGACCCGAGGTTTCACACTTCTCTTTGCAATAGATTCCTCCTTTCCAGAATCATTTGGTCTCAAGCTATTCATTTACCTGGTTAATCAGGGAGGAATTCTGACTGAAAGAGCAAATCTCAGAAATCAGATCCTGGGAATGTGACATTGCACAAGACCTCCACTCATTTATTCCATAGAGCATGAGCTGCAAGCAATGTTTGCTTGTTTCTAGTAATTAGCTCTTAGGCTATATAAACCATCACAAAGTTTTCCATAACATTAATTCTCCTATAAAGTACATCAAAAATATATATAATATATTCTCATATATAGTATATTTGTGTGGCATATTACACAAATACACAAGGAAGAAGACATGTAGTAGGTAGGGATCAGAGTCTGTGGTCCTCACCACTCTATTGCATGGCTTCTGAATATTGTAAATGTTCAGAAATGTGCTTTAGATACTACCTATCATGCACATTGCCTCTTAACCAAGGAGAGGGGACAGAAGTGGTGGCAATAATCAATACACAGACCGTAGGACAAGCTGTCAGTATTCAGTCTTTTGTGGCAACAACAGCATTTCCTAGCGAGACCACTTCTGCTGGGAATCTCTGTGGTTGTCCCTGGAATCTTTACTGAATTAGGTCCTCCAGCTCTCCTAAAGGTTTTGTAAGCTTCCTGAAATCCTTAACAAATTTAATAAATTGCTTAATCAGCTGAATTATCAGCCAGAGTTGCATGTATTACTAACTCAATAAGACTCATAATTTTCAAAGCAACTTCATTCTCCAAATGAAGTACGAACATTATGTATAGGGAGGTAGACACTTTCCTTTGATTCTTTCTTCCAGATTTTGACTCTTTGGTCTGTAGCAGGGATGTGAACTTGGTCACCACATGCCATCTATATTCAACTTCTTATTGTCAAGAGCTGAGCAGAGCTGTTGGAAGAGTGGATTAAAATGACAAGCCAAAATTAAAGTAAAAGCCAAGCCTTTAATTGCTTATTGCAATAGTATAAGCAAGAGGCTAAACAGCAAAAGATGTTCGCTGCTGTAATGTTCAGTTTTTCAGCACAAAGAAGCACCAGATGCATCTGTGCAGACAGGGGGATTGTCTCACTGCCATAGGTCTCTTGTACAAAGAGTGGCTGCCATTTTATTGCCACAGGAGCCAGAAGAAGGGGGAGGGAAAGGACTAGGAGTCAAAAAGTCCTGAGACAGAGTTAAGTGCCTTTAAGTCTTCCTCTCCTCTATAAGGATGTCTCTGCAGGCATGCTAGTTGGGAAGACTTCCAAATGGAGGTGTGTGGGCCTGGAATGCAGATGTGCATGGGAGCTTGGCTGGCCAGGGTGGGGCCTGACTCTTGCATTGCTACTAGCTTCAGAGACCACAGTGGCTGGGACCATTTATGGTTTAGAGGGCTTTCTCCCTTAATATTCCACATAGAAAGCCTTGTAATTGCCTGTGATTGGGCCTAAAAGACCTCTATTGTATTTTGTTCAGAAGCTGGACTCCTCATTTAACTGTACGAGTTTGCTGGGGCTACCATCACATAGTGATACGGACTGGCACACTGACACAACAGAAATTTATTTTCTTACAATTCTAGAGACTAGAAGTCTGAGAGGTATGAGGAAGGTCTGTTTCTTCTAACTCCCTTCTCCTAGGACTGTGGATGTTGCTGAGAGGCTCAGGGCATGCCAGTCCAAAACATGGTGGTTTGGCATATTGAGTAAGCTAAAGAAGATTGAGAAAACCACAGAAGCAGGAAAGACACTTGCCCTCCCCCCATAAAATCCTTGAAGAAACTGAACAAGCCGACCTGGTTAAATTTCGCCAGGGCATTACATTCACCTCCTTCTCTTTAACCTGTCATACTCCACCTAGACCGTCCACTTGTCAACAAACCTATCATAAAAATACTTGGCTTTAACTGTTTATTTAGGTTTTTGTTTTGAAGGGAAGGAACATTTCTTCTCTACCCTCAAGGTCTTACAGCTAAATTGAGGATTAAATTTAAAATAAACATATTAACAGAAGGAACAAACCAAAGTTTTATTAGATGCATGTGGAGGTCCAATAATAAAATTGAGACCCAAAGAAATGACCAAGTCTGGCATTTTTTACACTTTTTAGACAGACAATAAATCTGTGAGGGATTGCCAGGACAAAGAAAACTTAACTTTGAGATCTTCAATTAGTAAGGAATTCTGAACAGAATTTGTGTTTTGGTAGTAAATCAGTAAAAACTAACAAGGGTTGTTTATACAGCCTTCTCAGCTCTAAATTACCCATCTGGTGACAAGAATGTCCCTTCACCTCTGGGTACAGGGAGGGCACTTTTCACATGAAAGATTTATTTCCTTCTCTCAAGGAGACAGTGGAGGGATTGAGGGTCCTTGTACAGGCTGATTCTTAAATAATTTTTATTTTAAATAAACAGTATGCCAAAATGGCACATTTTTGGGCGGCTTGCCTTTGCCCCCTACAGTTTCCTTATGAAGGCTCCTGTGTCAGGTAAAACTTACATTAAATAAGTTTCTATGTTTTTCTGCTGTTAATATCTTTGCCAGTTTTATTTTCATATCCCTACTCTACAGAGATCGAGGAAAATTTTTCTCCTCTCATATAGAATCTTTGTCTCTTTGGATTGGTATAAGGAAACAGCCCAGAATGAGTGGTGTATAAACAACAGAAATGTACTGCTCACAGTTGTGGGGGCTGGAAATTTGAGATCAGGGTGTCAGTATGGTGAGGGCCTCTTCCAGGCTACAGAGTTCTCCTTGAATCTTTACATGGAAGACAGGACTAAGAGAGATCTCTGGGGTCTCATTTATAAGAACACTAATCCTGTTTATGAGAGCTCTCCTCTCATGACCCAATAACCTCCCAGAGGCCCTACTAACACCATAACATTAGACATTAGGGTTCAAAAATGTGAATTTTGGGGGACACAAACATTGAGACAATATCAGTTGTCCATTTTCTCCTTATAGCTTAAATGATCTCTCTGTGGGTATCTGTGACCTAATTTCCTTTTATCAAAGCACCAGCTATATTGGATTAAGACCCACCTTAATAATTTCATTTTAAACTGAGTTACTTCTTTAAAGAACTTATCTCCAAATATGGTCCCATATTTAGTTACTGCGGGTTAGGATGTTGACATATGAATTTGGAAGTGGGGGCACAATTCCGTTCATAACATTAACCAAAGATACAGTTGAAGATTTAAGATTTAAAGGCTTTCATATTCTATTCCCATTTTCTCTCTAGAGGAAATGACATCTTATTCTCAGAGTTGTAATCATTTTTCCAGTTTCAAACAATTTTCTATAATTTCCAAGATTAATATTTTTAGTGTTTATATGTTTTATGAGCAACTTGATATATGTGACAGAATGAATATGGCAAACAACTAAAGGAGCTTAGAAAATTAGTAAGAGTACCATATCACTTAAAGTTCATAAAACCTCATCTTGTTAGTGTCACTATAACTAGACAGAAGCTAATAAACACCAAAGGATCAAGTTTTCAGAATTTATGAAGGGATGGAAGGAAGCAAGAAGAGGCAGGAAAAGTAGAGTCAGGAAGCTTTAAAAAATCAGAATTTTGTGATGTTGAATGTGGAACAACACCATAAAGAAGAATATGGTAGAAAACAACTGGATAAAAGTGGGCAGACATGAGGAAGAACCCAGACTATGTTATCTGCTTTGTGCTGATTAGGAATAAAGAAGAATTGATAGACATGTGCAGTAGGATTAGCACCTTCAAATTCTTTATGATGCAACAATATCATCTTCTTTGAGGTCTTAGAAGAATTAGTATAGAAGAGTCAAAGTTAAATTACAAACTTTTTTAGAAGAGCCTTGCATGGATGGGAGTTTCCATTTGTATATTATATTATTCCCAGTGTGACAGTTGTCAAAATATTTTAAAGTGATAGGTAATGTGAATTTACATAAGTCTAACATTTGATTTGTATTTTTTTGAAGATTTTACTTATTTGACAGAGAGATCACAAGTAGAGAGAAAGGCAGGCAGAGAGGAGGAAGTAGACTCCGTGCTGAGCACAGAGCTCGATAGGGGCCTCCATCCTAGGACCCTGGGATCATGACCTGAGCTGAAGGTAAAGGCTTAACCCACTAGGCCACTCAGGCCCCTTGATTTGTATTTAAAATCTTTCCTTCTCTCTTGCTCTCTGTACGTACGTACACACAATGTTGCTTATTAAAATACTACAAGTTTAGTCAAAACTGTTAATCAAGTCACCTAAAAGTACTCATTTTTTAAAAAAATGAACTTTTGTAAATGTTGGCTAAGTTGTTTTATGCATATGTCTCTCTCAAGAACAAAGCATCTGTCTGAAACACAATATTTCTTAAAGAATATCAACCTCTTCCAATGACTTCCATTTTTGACAGATATAGGTGTTCTTTTGTTTCAATACGTAGAGGACTACTTTTTATGTTAATAATATTGTTCATTATGCTAAAGCTTCTCCTACTATTGCTGAGCCAAAAGCAATGCATAAAAATATTACAGTACTTAAAGTAGCAACTAAGATTTTTATATATCCCATGTCTTTATTGTGAATGAAGTCACAAAATTGTGAATAAGAATGTCACATTTAATTAGAGCAAACTTAATCCTTTAGGTCAGACCAGAAATGCTGTAGGATGAGGATAAGTAGTGCAGGACTGACAAGGTTTGAACAAAAGCTCTGCAACTGATATAACCTCTCTCCATCTCATTTTCCTCCTCCATTAAAAGTAAAAATGATGATACAACTTAAAGCAAATGAAATGAGCCATCACAGATATTAGACATTACAGTGGCATAAAACTCAGGAAAGCATCCATGATGCCAAGTATTAATCATTTAGTTTCAGGCTCATGTGACTCTTGAGGGGTTTCCTGGTGAAATTCTACATCAGCAGAGAAAAAACAGGTAATGCTTTGGAATCAGTGGTTACATATCAAGTATGGAAGTATTTTGACATCTTAGCATCTACTAACATCAGTATTTTAATGTTTAGTAATGCCAACACTAGATATTTTAATCTTGAATACTATCAGCATGCTGCCTGCATATTAGCTATGATCACACTATAATTAATGTGTTAAATTCTACCTGAGTGAATATGAAACAGAGGAGAAAAGGGAGATGGCGGCAGGGCTTTGATGAAGAAGAGTGAACGGACTGTAGTTAATAAGCTGAACATTTCCAGGAAGAAAGAGAAAAGACCGTTGGGCCAGAGAGAAACTCAAAAAAAGAGATGCTGGATAGAAGTTTCCAGTGAATCAAGATGGTAGCATTTTTCAAGTGTTTAGAACCTGTGTTAGCTAAATAAAACGTATCACCAGTTGATAATCCAGTCTCCACATTATAAGTAACTTCATGTATCATTTATGCCCAGAGACTTTGAAAGGCAAACATTCAGAGGACACTTGCATGAAAAATTTCCATTGGTATAATCAAGCCCTCTCCTTGTCATATTTGTAGAATTGTTATATTTTTGCATCTAGACTTCCCAACAAAGAGCAAAGTTTCTCTTCTATTTTTGATCTTCCTGAAAGATTTACCAACATGGTAACAAAATAAAACAAAAACTAATCATAGTTGTATAAATGTTGGAATTGAGAAAATGTAGATGAAAAAACTGAGTTAACAAGTAGGGAAATGGGAATTTAGACACATGCTTCATATCAGCATCCATTCTTTTAACTACTCTTCTGGAATAACTGAAGAATCAATGTACCAGGATATGAATTCATGGATGAAGTTTATCTAAATATTTCAAAGACTTTGTATAATGCTTACAAATTTATAACAATAATAACAATATTAATACTAAAATATGTTAACTTAATAGTGAAATTATTAACAATAACAGCCACTATTATTTGTAGAATGTCCATAAAATAAACATCTTACTATTGGTTTTATATTCATTATCTTTTTTCATTATCTTTTTTTAATCGTAAGAAATACCCAGTATGTAATTTTGTGTCCCATTTCATACATGGGTTGAATGAGAATCAAAGACAAAAACCAGGTTGTCTAAGAGTAAGTGGTCAATGTCAAGATTTGAATATATCTTGTTCTAAATTCCATCATTTTTCACTATGTTTAACACAAGTACCAAGATAGACTAAAAGCTCAATAAAACCTCCTTTGAATTGTTAGATTTTCAAAATGAAGGACATTTATTGAAAATTAATCAGATGGTATTTCAATGATTTGAATGTATGAGTTTATAGTAAAAATACTTGAAAAAATACATGAAACAATATTAGAAACTAAGATCCCATTCAAATACTCAGCACTGCTGTCTAGTGAGAAGCGATTCAATGATTTTTTTTTTCATAGCAAAATCTTACTATACAATATTTGCTTTGAAAAGGCATATTTTCTTCTTACCAAGACAGGAATTTTGAGTCATTTTGTAGATTTTTGTGTCATTTACTCCCTAAGAATACACTAAGAGTTTATAGTTAGATCAATGTTTTCATATCTGTACGTTTTAGTATTGTAAATAGCAAAGGAGTTTGAAAGAACAATAAATCGACATCAAGTCAAGGAGTCTAAACACCAGGTGCTTAGTGGTATCTATTTTAAAATCTAAATCTACTTCTTTGCCAGTTAATAGCTTCCCCTGAGCAAACATGAGAAATAAAGCCCATTGGGTGTTTGTATGCATTTAAGAATTGTTTCATTCATTATTCTCTGCAGGTACTTTCTCTCAAGATATTTTCTTGTTAACAGAAAATAAGGTTTGACAAGGTGTTTTAAACATGAGGGCAAGGGGATATCAATCCTGGAAGGAGCTGAGTAGGTTAACTCTAATGTGTTCAACTTTGTAGTTAACCTGATTCTGAAAAAGTCAATTTTAACAATATGACCCCAGCCTACAGTAGATTTAGGGGGAAAAAAAAGTAGTTTTCTGGTTGCAAAATAGACTGAAATTATAAGATTTAGATGCATAGGTGGTAACTGTGGGATTTAGTGTGGCACTGGCAGATGAGGCATTTGGTTTTAAAGGTATATGCAAGTTTCTGCGTTTGACCCTGTTTTTTCCACTTCAAATTACTTCGCTGGTGATTCTCCATCTTCCCAAAAGGCATTCCACATTTAAAATAGGAAAAGCATTAAAATTGTGGAAGGTGAGTGATCACCATAAAATGATTGACTATCACCACCAACTTTAATTGTTGCTATTCTCTATTGTCAGAGTCCTTGGTTCCATCCCTTTAGTTCATTACCTGTATTTTTTAAGAATGCCTCTCTGAGTTGATGGGAAAAGAGCCAAAATGTGGAAGCAAACTATGAAACTGACTCTAGAGACTCATATTGCATAGACAATTCAGAGTAAGATAACATTAGATATTTTAGATATAATTGAAAACGAGCATTTGTGACATACATTTTGGCAAGAATAAACTCCATTTATTTTCATCTCTCCATTTCTATTTCTCCCTCCATTTTTTTTTTTTTTTTTTTTTTTTTTTTTTTTTTTACTTTATAAACATTTATGTTGTTCTGCCTTATTCCAGATGCTTTGCTAAATTTGGGGAATATAATAATTAATTCAAACATGCCTGGTCCAAGAGCTTCCTACTACAATGCAAGATGATAAAAACAATGTACAGCATTCTATGCAAACACAGATGTGGTGTGATATTGTGATAAATATAATAAGAAATATTTATTTGGTTTTCATCTTGTCCCTGGCACAGAACTCTTAAAACCCATGGAATGTTCTAAGGGATAAAATCTCATAAAGGTGTCTTTTGTCATGTTAGTGAGATGACTTTTTGAACTTCACCTAAGAATGGGGATTTGTTGCCAGGGGAACCATGTGATTAGAAGGTTGGAACTTTCAGTCCTAAGCCCTGAATTCTAGGCAGGAAAGACGGACTGGAGGTTCAAGTGTTCTCCAGGGAACAATGATCTAATCAATCATGACTTTATAATGAAGCCTCCATAAAAACCCAAAAGAACAGGGTTTAAGAGCTGGGTCGCTGAACACATGAAGTCCTAAGAGAATGACCCAGAGAGTATATGGAAGCTTCCTGCTCTTTCCTCATACCTTACACTACGCAAACCTTTCCTCTTGCTGTTCCTGAGTTATAACCTTTTATGATGAGCTTGTGATCTTGTAAGAAATGTTTCTCCAAGTTCTGTGACCCACATTAGCAAATTAATCAAACCAAAAAAAGAATTTGTGGAAACCTCTAATCTACAGCTGGTTAGTCAGAGGTGTAGGTTAACAAGTCAGGCTTGTGACTGGCATTCGAAATGCAGAATCTGATGTCATCTCCAAGTAGATAGTTCAAGAATTGAGTTGTGTTCTTGGACACCTTGATGGTGTCCAAAAATTGCTTGGTGGTATGTAAGGAAACTCCCCATACACATGTTTGAATTGGGTTTGGACACCCTTTCATGTGGGTAGAACAAACTGTCTTGGTGGGAAATTAGGAAATCCCCAGTTTGCTAAGAGAGGGAGTTGTATATCAGAGATGATATATAAAAAGGAGACATAAAAACCTATAGGAAATACAGGAGATATCAAGTAGGTGGAAGAGGCCGGGAAAAAAAAAATATGGTTAGGGGGCTCTTGGGTGGCTCAGTTGGTTGGGCGACTGCCTTTAGCTCAAGTCATGATTCCGGGGACCTAGGATCAAGCCCCCCATAAGCTCCCTTCTTGGTGGGAAGCCTGCTTCTCCCTCTTTCAGTCCCCCTGCTGTGTTCCCTCTCTAGCTGTGTTATTCTCTGTCAAATAAATAAATAAAATCCTTCAAAAAAAAAAAAAACAAAAACAAAAGAAAAGAAAAGAAATATGGTTAGGTGGTGGGTTATAAGATTCCTACTAAAATTTCCAGAAAAAAAGATTCAGAAACATATGTATGGAATTGAGCTGTATAGATCTGACAATTTAAGGCCTTGCTACTTCAAATATGGTCTGTGACCAGAAGTATTGCCATAACTTCTTAAAAAGATCCCATAATATAGGGCACCAGGGGGGCTCAATTGGTTAAGCATTTGACCCTAGATTTTGGCTCAGGTCATGATCTCAGAGTGGTTGGATTGAGTCCCTTGATTGGCTCCATGCTTAGTGGAGAGTCTGCTTCTTTCCTTCTCTCTCTCCCTCTGTCTGCCCCCTCCTGTGCATGTTTGCTTGCTGCACTCTCTTGCTCTCAAATAAATAAGTAAACCTAAAAAAAATTTTAAATAGAGCCTGATATAATGAAAATCATATGTATGTTAAAGTTTGAGATAAATTGCCAATGACATATTTGAGAATGTCTAGCTGAAGAGCTTAAAAGCAATTGGCTGAAACCCAAAAATCATCACTGAAGTCCTAGATAAAGCACAAAGGGATTTATTTTGGGAAACATAAAAAAAAATAATTTAATTCCAATTGCAAATACTTCCATAACAAGATCCTATAGATAAGGAAATCATTTTATGGACATATTTTATGTTTGTTTGTTCTTATTTTACTGTGTTTTGAAACAAATGAACCCTTTCTTTTTATGGAGCATCCTGTTTCAGAATAACACTTGGCAATCTCTAATCTGAAAATGAAGTTCAAATGGTCATAGTAATTTATATCCCCAAATTTTAAATTTTTATCTATTTCAAAATCAGGTTTGTCTATTAATGAAATAGAGGGATACCCTATGCTCATTGCATGTTGTTTTACATCCTATATTATCTCTTACATTATCTATTCTATGTTTTGATTTTATAAAAATTACTTTTCTAAATAAAAACCTTGAATTGTTAATCTGTGGAATAAAATCAATGAGAGTTTTTACTGGAAGATTCCACAAGAACATTCTAGCTTAGGCAAGAAGAAAGAATCCTCTAAAGGGCTTTAGCAGGATTGGTCAGCCAAATTTCTGCAAGTTTTGGAGAATAGCTGGTTCAGGATGGCACTTGGAAGAGGAAGAATTTGGTCTTATGGACAGGCAGGCATTGTTTGGGTGATTCGGATATTATCAGGAGAGGTGGAAGAAGAGTGAAAGTCTAAATTTATGGACCAGAAATGATGAGAGAAAGATCTCTAGGGAATAAGGCCAGGCAGGGGCCATAGTGAAAAATTCTTGGTCTCCCATGGCTTTCACAATCAGCATGATATTTTAGCATAGTTTGCAAGTGTGATATTATCTAGACATCCCATATTTATTATTATAAATCCAAACCTAGCACAAAATATATTTCACTAATGTGAAACTGTCTTTAAGTATCCTTTGTTCCTGCTTTGGTTAAAAAGAGAAAGAAAATGATATTGATGTTTTGAACAAACCTATTAAACCCAATCATGTAGGAAAACTTGAATTTTTCTAATAGAATATGTTGAATATCTTCATTGTTGCCATGAGTATCTTTGATTCCATCCTCATTCCTTAATCCCAAGATGCCAAGAACCCTATCTATTATACCTTGCCTCTCTATGTTTAAGTCAGGGCAGATTTGGTCCATTGGTGGCCTCAAAGTCAAAAGCCTAAGCCTAATTGGTGTTATAGTTGAATTGTGTCTTCTCAAAATTTATATATTTAAGCCCTAACCCCTTAATACCTCAGAATGTGAATGTATTAGGGTATTTAAGGAGGTGATTAAGGTAAAATTAGGTAATATGAGTAGGCTTTATTCCATTATGACTGGTGGCTTTATAACAAAAGGAGCTTAGGGTACAGAAAACATACAGATCAAGGGCAGAGCATGTGAGGACACGGAAGTAGGATTTTTTTTTTTTTTTTTTAATGAAGAAATAGCTCTAGAGTCAAGATACAAAGGAAAAGTCAGAAAAAGTGTCTCATTATATGGCTTTCTGTTAATGCTGTTTGTAAGTGGTGTCTTTTTTGTTAACCCAAGGAAATAGGTTGCCCCTGTTTGAAACTCTCACATATCATGGTCATTTAGGTCTAGTGCTTATGCTGCTCTCAAGAATGAGAAGAAGGCTTACAAGTATTTGTGGCTGGTGATTAGTTATCAGAGTGTTCTCAGTGTGAAGAGTTATTTCCAACAAAAAAAAAGATAATTTTAGACAATCACTGAATATTAAAATTAATCTGAATATTGGCAAACTCATCCAGGAAACCAAAGATAATTATCAGTCTAAAATTTTAACACATGAAACTTAGGTTTCCAAAATAAAATTTAAACATTTGTATTGTTTGCAGAAAATATACAGAGAAGAATACTATTATTACAAATATCAATAAAGAAGTTTAATATTCCGGCTAATATAGGATAATCTCTACCTCTATAATTTTCTTCTTTGTAATTCAAGAAGAAAAATCCAAATCTCATAAGCAATGGCTTTTAGACAGATAGTTCACAGAGTTAAACAAATCCAAAATATCTATAAAATGTGACCAAATGTGCTTTTATAAACGCATACATAATTTCCCCCAGTAAATTAATGATATTAAGACATTTGCAAATACATTATATTATGATAGTGTTACATAACAGATATATTGCAAATAGTATTTTAGGAATTTAAATTGGTACAGACTTTTTGGGGGAACAACTGATAATATTTCATTTTATTACATATGTATTCTTGGCATTGGTATTTTCACTTTTAGAAATGCATTCTACAAGAGGATATGTACACATATGTAAAAATATATTTTAATAATGACTATTGCTTTATTGCTTTTATTTTTTAAAGTTTTATTTTATTGTTTTAAATTTATTTGACAGAGAGATAAAGAGAACACAAGTATGCAGAGCTGCAGGCAGAGGGCCAGGGAGAAGCAGGCTCCCCACTGACCAGGCAGCCGTGGGCGGGATTCCCTCTTAGGACCTTGGGATCATGACCTGAGCTAAAAGCAGATGCTCCATTGACTGAGCCACCCAGGAGTCCCGCTTCATTGCTTTTCAAAGCAAAAATTTAAATCAATTTAAAAGGCCATCTACTGAAAACTGGATGAAACAAATAAGGCAGGTCCTGATACTGGGATTCTTTTATGCCATTTAAATAGATGAAGTAGGGGCACCTGGATGGCTCAGTCATTAAGTGTCTGCCTTTGGCTCAGGTCATGATCCCAGAGTCCTGGGATCAAGCCCCACATCGGGCTTCCTGCTTGGTGGGAAGCCTACTTGAATTCCCTCTCTAACTGTGTTTCTCTCTGTCAAATAAATGAATAAAATCTTTAAAAAAAGACTGATGAAGTAGATATAATGTGTACTGATAGAGGAAGATATGCAGTATATAATGTACAGAAGCAAAGAACATGTGCAAACAATATTCAGTCATAAATTTTGCCTCCTATAAAAACAAAAACGGAGACTTCCTTACCCTACATCTTTCATCAGGGGCTAACCCTTTTACTGCGCCCCCTCACAACAAAACTCCTTTAAAGAATTGCCTCTATTTATTCTCCAAATTCTCTTTCTCATTCTCTCAAACTATTTACACAGCCCTTTGACCCTAGAAAATCTCCCCATTGGCAAGATCACCAATAATATCAAGTTGGCTGGGGTGCCTGGGTGGTTAAGCCTCTGCCTTCAGCTCAGGTCTGATTCTGGAGTCCTGGGATGGAGCTCCCAGTTCCACAGGGAGTCTGCTTCTCCCTCTGACCTTCTCCCCTCTCCTGTGCTCTCTCTCACTTTCGCACTTCTCTCAAGTAAATAAATAAAATATTTTAAAAAATATCAAGTTGGCTAAATCCAATGATTAATTATCAATTTTGTCTTATTTGACCAGACTGATCAGCAACAGATAACCAACAAGACTTTTATTTTCCTAGAAATTTGTGTGTTATATTTCATCTATCACAGTCTTTTCTTGCTAGCTGGTATGTGATATTTAAATCTTCTTAATTGATTTCTTCTTACCTCTTAATATTGGAGTGACCAGGAATCATTTCTTTGACCTCTTTTTCATTTATTTTCTCCATCCTTGTATCTGGTTATATGGTTTCAAATGATATACATATATTGAGAACTGTCATCTGAATCCCACACTCTATAAAATAAGCAAACAAAAAACCCTTTTGATTCAGCATCACCACTGTAATATCTATTAGATCTCTTAAATTTAATTGTCTAAAACTGAACTCCTGTTCTCTGGTAATCTTTTCTTTGAACAATCTTATCAGTTAGTGGCAACTACATTGTTTCCATTGCTTAGGCCAAATATTTGGAGTTATTCATGACCTATGTTCCATTTATACCACATTCAATCCATTCAGAAATCTTATTGGGTCTACCTTTAGGATCTGATTTCACACCATTCTCACTGCTTTCACTCTGGTCCAAATGACCATTACTGCTTTTCAAAAAGATATAGAAGAAAGAACTAGTAAGGTTTCTAATATAAACTCTATAAGAAATGAGAAGGGGAATTTTCAATAGAGAAACTTACATCTCTTATTTTTCATTTGCTTTTGCTCTTATTTTTTTTTTTTTAAGATTTTATTTATTTGACGGAGAGAAACACAGCTAGAGAGGGAACACAAGCAGGGGGAGTGAGAGAGGGAGAAGCAGGTCTCCTGCCGAGCAGGGAGCCCAATGCAGGGCGATCTTGGGTCTCCGGGATCATGACCTGAGCCAAAAGCAGTCGCTTAACCAACTGAGTCACCCAGGCACCCTTGCTCTTGCTCTTATAATATGTATGTATCTGTTTAGATATTTTAGAAATAATCTGGATGCATCCACTAGAACTCTTATGAGCTTTGTATGTATGTATATATGCATATATGTAAGCATTTTATTCTTGGGAACATGACTTGATTTTTTGGGCAAAAGGAGAATTTTTCATTTACTTGAAATGTAGAACTGCATTTGGACTTTTTTTTTACTCTAAGCATGGATTTCTGTTTGTAATTATAATTACCGCTAAATTTTATTAAACAAAAATGAACAAGTTCTGGCATCTGATTTCATGTTAATTACTTTACTTTTAAATATGACATATAAATTAATGCAACACTAGACCTACCTTTCATTTCTTTCTATATTCATCTGCTTGCTTGGAGATTTCTACTCATTATCAAACACAGTAAGATAGCTATATTTATTCTTTAGGAATTAATTATGTCTGTTAAGCCAGATTGGGGTCAGTTTAGGTAAACAATTAGTTCTAAGTCACTTTCCATGATATTGGTGCTCTTTTTATGGTGTGGGAATCACCACGTATCAGGACTTCATTCCAGAGCCTATTACAAGGCCCAAATATACTCAATCAGGTTGGCCTCTCTTGATCTGGTAGTGAAAAGGTATGTAAAATCATACTTCTTTTGAACATTTCCAGAGGTCATTCACAGAAGGTTGATAAATAAAATAGGCAAGTTGAGGATGCATTTTGTTATAAATGGATACAAATTAATCCATTAATTTTATTTATTTATTTATTTAGTTAGTTAGTTAGTTAGTTAGTTAGTTAGTTGACAGAGAGAGAGACTGAAAGAGAGGTAACACAACCAGGAGGAGTGGGAGAGGGAGAAATAGGCTTCCAGGTGAGCAGGGATTCCGATGTTGATCCCAGGATCATGAGATCATGACCTTAGCCAAAGGCACACGTTTAACGACTAAGCCACCCAGGCGCCTCAATCCCTTATATTATAAAAGGATTTTGTTTATTGATTCATTATTATTATCATAAACTATATCAGCATTATATTTATACTGATCTATTAACAAATAATATAAAACATTATTTTTCATTTCATGGGAGCATACAACCTGAAAACAAGTTACACAATATTGAAAAAAGACTTTTTCTCAGCCCTACAGTAAGCATAAGTATTTTGAACCATAAAAATATCCAAAAAGGGGCGCCTGACCAACTTTTGATTTCTGTTCAGGTCATAATCTAAAGATAGTGAGATCACAGTCAGCTTCATGCTCACCTGGAATTCTGTTTGCCCCTCTCCCTCTGCTCCTCCACTCACACTCTCTCTCTCAAATAAATACATAAAATCTTAAAAAAGGAACTTAAAAAACAAAAAAAAATAGTTGCAAATGGAGAGCAATGTTTTAAGTATTTAATTAGAACAAATCTATGATGCTATATAGAGAGTCCTTGTTTTTCTAGTGAGCCTTCATCAATTTCCTCATATCTTGTTATAAGAATAACAGAAATCATAAGCCATAGAATTTGGATAAACAGAAAAATGTTTGTATTTTCACTTTTGAACTTTGAACAACATTAATCATAAAGAATGGAAACACAGTTTTTAATATCTAAACTCTAAAGCAAAAGTTAACCAAATTGATGGGAATCCAAATGAATACAAAAAGTCATTTAAGATGACTATGAATAGGAAAAATGATTCTAAAAAATCAAGATGGAATTATTCTATGCACATTCACCTTAAGATGCTTGCTAAAATGGAACAGAAAGGATGTAATAAGAGAAGGGACATTGTTAAGTGTTAATATTGCCTAGACAATGATTTAGATACTTTGCATAGAGGGTACTAAATGTTTGCACCACACTGTTTCCCCTCCACTGTTTTAATATGATGTTATTTGGACAACAACATTTTGATCAAAAAACATACTTATATTCATGAATAAAAAATGAAATAAGGGTCTCCTAGGTGAATCAGATGGTTAAGCCTCTGCCTTTGGCTCAGGTCATCATCTCCAGGTCCTGGAATGGAGGCCCAGGTTGAGCTCCCTGCTTAGCAGGGAGTCTCCTTCTCCCTCTGACTTTCCCTCTGCTTGTGCGCGCTCTCTCTCTCTCTCTCTCTCTCTCTCTCTCAAATGAATAAATAAAATCTTTTAAAATAATAAAATGAAAGACAAAAAATTCCTCAACATTGAAAAATTGGTTTCCGGGATGCCTGGGTGGCTCAGTTGGTTAAGCAGCTGCCTTCAGCTCAGGTCATGATCCCAGGGTCCTGAGATCAAGTCCCATATTGGGCTCTTTGCTTGGCAGGGAGCCTGCTTCTGCCTCTGCCTGCCACTCTGCCTGTTTGTGCTATCTGACAAATAAATAAAAATCTTTGAAAAAAAAGAATAAAAGAAAAATTTGTTTCCATCATGAAATTTTTATAACTACCTTAATTAACTTAGCATGAATTTTCTATATGGACAATATACATACTTGTCACATGTCATCATCTAATGTAAATTAAATTGGAATTATTTTAAGTAATTTCCACTTAAAATTATAATCTTTTTTTCCAAAATGTTACAATAAATATTAAAATAATGTTTTTCTGAATTGCATTTCAAATTCAATTTTCCTGGATCAAGCTGATCCAAATTTTAAAATGAAGATTTAATCCTTTCCTCAATTTTAATAAAGAACAGCTTTTATTGAATATTATTTTAGTCACTAAAACTTTATGTTTATGGAATTTATACTAGTAATATATGTTATTAATATGCTATTGCAAGAAAATTGGCAGAAGGTTTTTGAGATATAACTAGATTATTATCACTTATTATTATTCAAATGTATAATCTCAATTACATTAGTTATCAATAGTGGTCATTTTTTCAGTGGGCAAAACTAAAACAGCAGGATCAAAACATTTTGGGGGCAAAAATTTAGGATCCAAATGAATAATTCAAAATGGAAGGACAAAAAACTTATTTTAAAAACATAATTCTAGGGATGCCTGAGTGACTCAGTGGGTTAAGCCTCTGCCTTCAGCTCAGGTCATGGTCTTAGGGTCCTAGGATGGAGCCCCACATGGGGCTCTCTGCTCAGCAGGGAGTCTGCTTCCCTCTCTCTTTGTCTGCTCTCTTTGTCTGTGATTTTTTTTCTCTCTCTCTGTCAAATAAATAAATAATATCTTCAGAAAAAAAAGAATAAAAACTTAATTCTATTTCAATGCAATGAGTGTATTGCTGAAATATAAATAGTGGGATTAAGTCATAGAATGAAGATTTCTTCTACTGTTTCTCTAACTCTATTTAGTTGGTTGATTTTAACCTGCCATGAATAAATTTTCTGATTATTCATTGTTTATTATATCATGTTAAATTTACTAAACTCTCTCATTTCATTAAATAAAATGTCTAGTTCTTTAAGCAATCTGTTTTTTTATTTTACTTGTCTTCATCATTAACATAGGTTCACAAGGTGCGGTAGTCCTAAAATATGGGAAGGGGATACAGGAACTTTTCTCCCTACTTTCAACAGCCCATTTTTTTAGACTAGCCAGCTCCTATTTCTAACACCTCAGCATAGTGGCAAAAGGGAGAGAGGAAGAAGGAGGAACAGTAGTAAATTCTTACTTTACTAAAGCAGTTTAAAAACTGGCTTCTCAATCTTTCATTTAGATAACATGTAAAACTAAGTTTTATTTTTGAGGTAACATTATATCTTCTGTGGAGACATTTCATCACTAGGAAACTTTCATTTTTTTCCATTTTTTAATTTAAATTCAATTAATATAATATATTATTGGTCTCAGAGTTAGAGGCCAGTGATTTATCAGTCTTATATAATACCCAGTGTTCTTACATCATGTACCTCCTTTATGTGTATCACCCAGTTACCCCATATTCCACCTCCCTCCCCTAGAGCAACCCTCAGTTTGTTTCCTGTGATTTAGAGTATCTTATGGTTTATCTCCCACTCTTATTTTCTCTTGCTCTATTTTTTCTTCTCTTTCTCTATGATCCTCTGTTTTCTTTCTTAAATTCCACAAATTGGTGAGATCATATGATAATTGTCTTTTCCTAGTTGGCAAATCTTTCACTTGTTGATGTCAGTAATGCACTATCTTCCAGTTTATGCTTCTCATCTGATACTCCCAGCAAGAGCTTCAGCTTCTTCCTACCAAATTCAATTGACCCTCAAAGTACCTGTTTGGAGAAGACTTAATACAGCCTCCCACAGGTTGCTACTCACTTACAGTCTATATTGTACTCCACAGGAAAAAACACTCAAGCAGTATAGTTGTGCCCTCAGACAGTCACATCCCCTTGGATTTTCTTCAGCAGCTAAACATACTCTTCCTCAACCGTTAAAATTAGTGGCCAACTAGTACTCATTCACTGGACTTCCCAACCCAACTGCAGTAGTCTTGTATCCTGTTTTCTAAGTAGGCTATCTTTATATTCTGCTAGCCTCGAGTTGGGGAAGAAATTCTTCACCCTCCAAAATTGTGGCAGGAAGAGAGCTCATAGCAAATCAAAACCTCTCTGTGGATAAATTATCATCCAAGCCCTCCAGAAATATTTATTTATATCTTGAATAGGGGTTGCAGTTTTAAAAGTGGTATAACTGGTTTTCAGTACATTGCTCGAAGACATAATTTTGCTTTGGCAAATGATCACGGTATGTGATGTCAATATTACCTGTTGCCTCAGACTAACCTTTCAGTTAAAAATTCCACTTCTGTGTATATTTACAAAGGAAATGAAAACAGGACATTGAGACACCTACACTCCCATGTTTATTGTAGCGCTATTCACAATAGCCAAGATATAGAAACAACAAAGTGTCTGTCAAGGGATGAATGGATAAAGAAGATGAGGGTGTGTGTATATACATATGTATATATGTATGGCATATATACAGCATATGTGTGTGTATATGTATATATATGTATATACATAATCGCATATATATATAATGGAATATATGTATATATATATATATATAATGGCATATATATATGCCATTATGCTAAGTCTAATAAGTCAAAAGGGAAAAGATAATTACTACATGAAATCACTTACGTATGGAATCTAAAACAGTCAAACTTGTAAAAACAGAGAGTAGAATGGCTTTACAAGCCAAACTTGCAAAAACAGAGGGTAGAATGGTGGTTACCAAGAGCTGGGATACATTGGGCAAGGAGAGTAGGGAAAGCAAATGGAAGATGCAGTTTAAGAGCACAAAGTTGCAATCAGATAACAAAATTCTGAAGATCTAATGGTAAACATAGTAATTACAGTCCACAATACTATAATAAAAACTTCAAAGCTGCTAAAAGATTAGATATTAATGATTCTTACCACAAAAAAGAAATAATTATGCAACATGAGACAGGTGTCAGCTAACACTAAGGTAGTAACCATATTGCAATATCTAATGCATGAAATCATCACAATGTGCACCTTAAACTTACTCAATGTTATAGATCAACTATATCAGTAAAAAATTAAAATATAAATAAAAATTATGTTATAGACGTTTCTAAAAATCTTTATAATTGGATTTATACTTCCCTCTTTTACATTTGTGAAAAAAACATTTCAGAGAAATTAGTTAATTCTCTTAAACTCCATAGTTAACAGGAGTTACAGCAGATATTTAAAGCCAGGTTTTTCTACCTATTTTTATCGCATCTATATGGTTTATAGTAAGACAAAGCACTACAGTGCAGTGAAGTTCATCTTCTCTTGACATAATATGTATATTATGTGTAGACATAATATGTATATATGTATATATGTAAACAAACACATTTATGCTGCATCATTCTATGTATATTATTCCCAGCTAGTCCTTTTGCTATTTTCATCCTAACTTGTGTTAATATACTACCTTCAATAGTTAAAGACAGAATTAGTAAATCACTCTCATTTGCAGTGATTATCAGCATGCTACTATTTCTCTAACCAGATAAGCAATGTGTTTATACATTACAGCCTTAGGGGTATGTGTCATTAATTATACACGCCCAGGAGCTGACATATGATTAATTAGAAGTGGGAAAACTATTCTTCAGGTGACCAGAAAACTCCTTCCACTTGTCAATGTTTATCTCTTTTTCAAAGTTGTATTATCCCAGAAGATATAGCAACTAGTATTAAAGAAAATAAATTTGATCTAGAAATTTTGACAATCAGTTTCCAAATATAGTTAGAAGATCAATGCCAAAGCTATTTGAGAAATCAGATCAAGACTATAACAACAAATAACCAAAAATCAAACAAACTGCAGGCTAACTTCATTTATAAATATTAAAGAAAAAAATTAAGGGTATAGGAATTTTTATTTAATTTAGTATAATTCAGTTTACTGTCATAAATAAAAATGTTCTATTTAAGGATCATGGACTAAAATTTAAATGTTAATTCTGTATTAATACTCAATTTCATTCAACTTCCAAAAATGCAATTTAAAGTCTACTTTTAGTCCTACTGTTACAAGGGTTTTACCTTTTAATCTATTTTGAGGCTAATAGTTTTTATGGAATAAGAACGAATTTATTATTAATTTGAAACTCAACTGTAGGGGTGCCTGAGTGGCTCAGTTGGTTAAGCCTCTGCCTTCGGCTCAGGTCATGATCCTGGAGTCCCAGTATCGAGCCCTGCATCAGGCTCCCTGCTCAGCAGGAAGCCTGCTTCTCCCTCTCTCACTCCCGCTACTTGTGTTCCCTCTCTAGCTGTGTTTCTCTCTGTCAAATAAATAAATAAAATCTTAAAAAAAAAAAAAAAGAAACTCAACTGTATTTTTTTCTTTAATATTGTACTCACAAACTTTGGATTTATTTATTTTATACAAGATCACTCAGTTATTGTATTGTTGTTGAAATTCTCTAAGCATGTTACAATCATGAGATCAAAATTTTTCTTTATAGGAATTAAAATTGTCAAAGACAATATAGTCATAAATGTCTACTTTCATATTTGACAATTATGTAAATGCAAAAATAAACCAGAATTCCTAATTAACTAATTTTATTGTGCTAATACTCAGCCGAAGGCTAAATTTTACATCTATTGTATGGAATCTTAGAACAATAATGTTAATTAGAAAAAAAATAGTGTTACCTAAAGCAATTAAAATTTTTCAAATATACATACATAAATACACACATACTTGTAGTTTATTACAGTAATAGTTTTATCAATTTTATGAGATTTTTACGTGGTATTCTAAATGCCTTTAAATGGAAATATCCTTTTAAAAAAATCTCTGACAGTTTTGTCTAAATGTACTCTGTAGACCATTTGTTAAAACACAAATTCAGGTAAGTATCCCTGATCTACAAAATTAGAATCTTTGTGATCCCAGGGTCCCAGGACCGAGCCCCCCATTGGGCTCCCAGCTCAGTGGGAAGCTTGCTTCTTCCTCTCCCACTATCCCTGTTTGTGTTCCCTCTGTAGCTGTGTTTTTCTGTCAAATAAATAAATTTTAAAAATCTTAAAAAAAGTTAGAGGGGCTCCTGGGTGGCTCAGTTGGTTAAGTGACTGCCTTCAGCTCAGGTCATGATCCCGGAGATCTGGGATCGAGTCCCATATCGGACTCCCTGCTCAGCAGGAAGCTTGATTCTCCCTCTCTCAGTCCCTCTGCTTGTGTTCCCTCTCTGGCTTTGTTTCTCTCTGTCAAATAAATAAAATCTTTAAAAAAAAATTAGAATCTTTGGAGTTGAGTTTAAGAATCATTCCTGACAAAATATTGAGGATATTTTTGATGAACTACACTGTTTGATTCATTGCCATATGAGGTATATACTATTTTATCATCTTGTAGGTAAATATACTGAGCTTCCAAGAGAGGATGTGACCTCACAATGTTACACAGCTAATAAATCACTAAGCACTGATTTCAGCCCAAAGTTTTGTCTCTCCAAACTCATGATGATTAATCATACTGGCTCATTTAGAAAATAAACTATTAGATATAAAAATATCCTTCCGAATATATTTATATACATATATAAAACTTTGGACTAACAATATTCAGTTATTTTTATGCTCTTACTTGTTGTAATGAAAGGATGCCCCAACAAAAATAATCATAACCATACTTATCCTACCCTATGATGCACTGATTCAGAAGAGTAAGCTTAAAAATCAAGCTAAAGTATTGTATAACTTCAAAGTATTAGAGATTTGCAAAGCTGTGTTTCATAACCACTATCCCATCAGAATGTTCTGAATCTTTCACTAATTGTTTTGTCCAATAGTAAATAGTAAGTAAATATTAAGTTCATGTTATATTTGTATTAAAGTGAATAAAAGGAAATAAAGCAGAAAAACCTCAATCTGAAATTTTACAAGTAATGATATGTATGTACTTTCAAATTATAGGATGTAATACAGAAACAGAAAATGCTAGGATAAAGAAGAATCTCAAGTCCAAAAAAAGACATTGGGCTTCCTACAAAACACAGTTATTATTAACATGTTTCTGAAGTACTTAAGATATTTATAGAGAGGGGTGACTGAGTGGCTCAGTCATTAAGCGTCTGCCTTTGGCTCAGGTCATGATCCTGGAGTCCCTGGATCAAGTCCCATATCGGGCTCCCAGCTCAGTGGGAAGCCTGCTTCTTCCTCTCTCACTCCCCTTGCTTGTGTTCCTTCTCTAGCTGTGTTTCTCTCTGTCAAATAAATAAAATATTTTTTAAAAAGATATTTATAGAGATATTAGAACAACTAGAGAAATATTGAGACACATAATTAAGATAAATATAGAGATACTGGTATAGATAATTTAGTAAGGTAGAAGTAGAGCTCTTCGCTTTTGCCACAACATGGTACCCTCCTTTGCACTGCCATTGTTTCAAACAACTCTCAAGTTTTATTTTGAATTAAAGAATGAGAAACACGTGTCCTTAGGCAGCGGTGGGAACACTGCCAGAGGCCAAGCACTGTTTCCAGCTCCGGCAGCCTCACCTCTGTGTGCTTCTCCCACCAGCAGGGTAACAATTCCAAACTTCAATTTCTAATGTGATTTATTCTGCTATGTGCTTTGGAGAGGTGTTCCTGGCTAGATAATGCTCAGCCTACTGAAATAATTGCACATCCTTGTGACAAATTCGCTTTCCACAAAAATCTCCAAAACTTGCTTGCAACCGGGAACCATGACTCATTCCTGTAGGTATAACAGACTCATTTTCTGTATGAGGAAGTTACTTTAGGGAAGTTCACTTATCATCTAAGTGATAGAGCCGGCAAGAAGCAGACTCTAGATCCAAATCCAGGTCCCCTTCACCCACCCCAAATGCCACTCTCATTTATGTGCTAAGACAAACCATACAACAGAGCTAAATGAAAGCTGACAGATGCTTCCCCCATGTATATTTGCTAACTGCATTAGAGAACTATAGCTGTTTTGAAGTCCTATAGCTTAAACTTAGTGTTTTCAATTTAAAATTTATTTCAAACTTATACCACATTCGCTTTTGTGATTTGGTTGTAATTATGCTGGCTCTGTTGCTGTTTCTAGCTTAAGCATGAATTTTGCACTGTAATAATTTATACACTGGTAAGCCATCAATGTATCTCTGATCACCATTTTTTTGCTCCCTGAGTTACAGTGAATGTTGTAATTCAGTGCAATCTATTCTTATTTAAATTCAGCTCTTCATTATAACAAATAAGACTTACTGCACACTGTGTGCATGCTGCATAGATCCCTAATGTAGTGTTTAGCATGATTCACAATAAGCAAACTACAGAATAATCTGAGCTACCAAGGGACCAGACAGTGTAGTCAAGATGAACGTCAGGTCCTGGATTTAATAAATAGTAGTGATCATACAACAGAAGCACTTTGGTGAAGAAGTGGATCTTGACATAGCATAAACATTCCAAATCGGAAGAACTGAAATCTGGCATGCAGTGATTCATTGGTTCATTAAGTGGAAAGAAAAAGAGCACTGTTAGTGACTGATGATATTTCCAGTACAATGTCTTTGAGCCTAAAGCTAAGAATCTCAGGGAAAGTGGAAGGAAGAAGTAATGTAATACGTGGAGGCAAAGGCGGCTGGAAGTGATTAGGAAACAGCTAGAGGAACAACAGACTGCAGCTACTGGTGAATCAGAAGATAAAACCATTGTGGAGCTGCGGGTTACCAGAAGCCATGACAAATCCTCACTTTCAAAAAAGGAACAGCCCCATTCAGATCTTATCAATCAGTAGGGCAAAGACTCCACAGCAATCTCCAGACAGTTTTTCTGGATTGACCCCCCAACTCCTTCTTTGTTTATGCTTTAATTTGTCTTTGCTATTTTTCCTGACCCCTCTTTCCATTCATACAATAACTCTGTTTCCATTGTGTTCCAAAGTTGGCATCTCATTTCATGAGCCTTTTTATCCTATCAAAAGTTCAAAATAACAAGTAAAAAAATGAGCCCCTGAAGTTGGAATTAGTAAAAGTTTACTGAGCACACATCATGAACAAATTTGCTAACTGGGAGCACTCAAACCAAAACATGGAAGGAGGCCCAAGGCTGTATTGCTATGAAGACACTTATATAGCAAGGAAGCAGTGACTACTTACTCTTCACAGTGATTGGTCATTATATTATAATTTTCTTAAATAATCGGGAATTTGTCAGGGGTTACTTCTTACCAACCTTGGGAAACAGTGTGTTGTGGTATGATTTCCAGAAGTATAAACATGAAATGACCCAGGTCAAGTTAGTCTTCCAAAATAAGCTAAACTAAGCTTTGTTTGTGTAGCTGAATTAATTTTGTTGGCACAGGGAGTTTCAGGGCTGTCATCGTTGGTCTTTTATTTTAACAATCCACTATTTTATCCTTATCTCATACTTTACCTTCTACCTCAGGCTCCTATCAGAAATTCTTTACTGTAATGAAACTATCCAAACTTGGAAAATCACTTCTCAAATTTCTTCAGGGATGGCCCTATGTCACCACCAGGGAGCCAGCCTCGGCAGAGATGTGGGTCCCGAACCGCGGGATGTCTAGCGGGCGAAATAATGACTTGGACACAGAAATCTGATGCAAGCTGACAGACCTGAGGTCAGTCAGTTGAGACCTATGAAGCAGGCTCAGCCTCACACTCTGGCTTTTTAGCATTGGCTCTCTAGCTCTAGCTCTCTAGCTCTGGCTTTGGCCCTCTTGCTCTACTTCACTTCTTCTGTCTCTCTTACTCTCTGCTTCTCTTTCTGCTGCTTTCTTTGCTTCTTTGCTTCTGTCTCTCTCTTTGCAGGCTCTCTCTGTTTGCAAGCTCTCCTCTAAGGCTCTCTGCCTTTTGTCTCTCAGTCTCTCTTGACTGACAAGGGTCCCAGTCTTTTATTATTCAAAAATGAGGAAGTTGGGTTGTGCAGTTAAATCTTTAACTGCTTTTGCACCCGCCCTAGAGACAGGATTAGTATTGTTACTGCAGGGTACAGAGTGATTGCTTAAACTCACAGAAGTTGAGACCATTGAGGCACAGGAATCAAGAAATACAGATAAGAGATACAGAGATATGATTACCAAGAGGATTAAATGGAACTATATGTCTTGAATAAGCACACAAAGGACATATTGCCCTGACCCACAGGGTATGTGACTTTCAGCCCGGAGGGGCTTTCATTCACATTCACAGGTACCTCCACCAAAGTTTTCTGGTGGCTTGGGCATGGCGGGAGGGGCAGATCAAGCACTGTCCCAGACAGCCTTGGAGGATCATTGCCTCTGGCTTGGTAGTGAATGGCCTTACCTAGGCATACTAAAAAAAGAGGAGGAAATGCTTCTCTTCAATTTGTTTATCTTCTAAAGTTATAAATGCATACCAATTTTAGTTAGCAGAATACAGGGGAAAAGGGACAATAATTTTATATGTATAAGACACGAGCAACTTTCTATAATTATTTACCTTGAAGAAAAATTATACATTTATAAGTAAAATTATGTACCTTATAACTCATAAATGTCTAAGACAATAAAGAAGTCAACTTACACAAACATACCCTGATCCCCAATAAATGTTATTAAAGGTGAAATTTTCAGTTATCATAGCATTTAAGAAACTGTTAATGAAGTCAGTCTGCCAAAATTTGGAATGACTTCAAAAATATGGGGCATACCACATACAGTGTAACTTTGCATTTCTACAGAAAATACTACCTTTTAATGATGGACTGCACAGGAGAACTCTGACCCTATACCAAGTACTTTATAATCCACTCCCTGTAGCTGTGCTTGTATCAAAGCAATATTTTGTAATATAAATTCAGTGCCTCACACTTTTGATAATATAGTTAACCATAACATTAAAATAATTTAATAAAACCATTGTACTCCCAGAGATCTCCCCCAATCTTCTCATTAGCAATTATTTGAGAATTAACTATACATTAAAATAATAACTAATAGTAAAAAGCCTCTTATAGGACATGATGCTAAATTTGACAGTGCATTGCTACTGAGGTCAATTCAACCCTCTCAAATACTAATTTATGGCAAGAGTAATCAGCTTTTGCTCAATTAATCCAAATCCTTAGAAAGGCATTGAAATTTTCATGAATATTTCTGAGATAATTAGAGAATTTCTATATTTGCAGTGTACTGACATCTCATAAATATCACATTGTGCTTTTATCTTCACATGTGCTTCTTCTCACTAAATATAGAACAGTGGTAATTAGCCTTAGAAATATCCATTAAACAAAAAAGGAAGATAAATATAAGGACTGAATACCATACACTCATTAGAATTTGTGAAATAAAAAATATTGTTAATTCTTTGGTAGTAGTCATTAATATGGCAAAATGGCATCTATTAACACAAAACTAGAAACTCTTTCCACTCTGTGTGGACTAAAGGTTTACTAGAATAACATCATAATGAAAACAAAATTTATCTTTAAAAGTGGGGGAAAAAACTAGCAGGAAAATGAACTTTTAAAACACTATTTCTTTAATAAACTAAAAAAAAAACAGGGAAAAATGTTAAAAAATTTAAAATGTCTAAAAATTTTATGGCAATATTAAAATATTATGTATCTTTAAAAATTAAGCAAAGGCGAAGGGGGTAAAAATAACTTTAAACTAGATTACATTATTTGATAAAATTATTTAAAGGATTTCTCATGGAAAGAAACCATATATAATATATACATATTCATATATATTATAATAATTAATGTACTAATGCACTAAATATGAAAATGCAAAAAGAGGATAAAACAAAATAAAAATTTTAATGGAAAGAGATAACTATCATCTTTTTTCCTTATTGAAAGCAATAATAATCATAGTGATTATTATTAATCTATCAATGAAGAAGATGACATCCTATAAGTGAGCCAGTTATCTGAAACTTAGCTAATGTAAAAATTCAGTTAAAATTTATATAATTGGTATTACTATAATAAAATTAAATCCAAAAGTCAAGATCAAGCTATACAAATAGACAGCAAGTACATACTTTAATATTAAACAGAAAATAAAATGGCTTCTTTGTTGTACTTTAATAAAACTTACAAATAAAATTAAATGTCAGATTAAACATTTGGAAAATATTGGAATTTATGATAAAAATTGAAAAGCATACTATATGAAAAACATTAAATTTAGTCTAGGATGAACCCCAGATTGGTAAAGACTATATAGCATCATACTTAATGGTGAAAGACCAACTGCTTTCTTCCTAAGGTCAAAAAGTAAGAGTGTCTATTCTCAATATCTTTAGCCAGAGTTTTACAAAAAGCTCTAATTAGGGCATTTATGCAAGAAAATTAAATAAAATGCATTCAGATTAAAGAGGAAGAAGCAAAATCATCTGTATGTTGAGAAAACATAGCCATATATATAGAAAAATCCGAAGAATCCACTATTAGAACTAATAAATTAAGCAAATTTATAGAGCACAAGACCAATATATAAAAGTACACTTCATTTATAAAAACTATTAATAAATTATTTTAAAACAAACTGATATAAACAATTCAATTTCTAGTAGTATTACAATAATATAGTTAGGAATACATTTTTTTTAGAGAGTAAATATATACTTTGAAAACAGCAAACTCAGTTATAAAAGAAATTACAGAACTACGCAAATAAAAATACATCCCATGGCCATGGGACAAAAGACTTAATATTAAGGCAAAGGTAAAACTATCAAACCCTCAGATAAAAACACAGAAATATGGGTGCCTGGGTGGCTGGGTCCTGGGATTGAGGCCTGCATCTGGATCTCTCCTCAGCAGGGAACATGCTTCTTCCTCTCTCTCTGCCTGCCTCTCTGCCTACTTGTGAACTCTCTGTCAAATAAATAAATAAAATATTTTTTAAAAATATAGAAATATGTGACTATTTAAGGACATCTTAGGTATGACACCAAAAACATAGCTAACAAAAGAAAAAAATAGATGAAATTGGACTTTATTAAAATCAAAAAAATTGTGAGTCAAGAGATACCTTAAGAATGTGAAATAGCTTCTGGTTGACTCTCTCTGTTGTGTCCAACACTTGATTTTGGCTCAGGTCTTAATGTCAGGGTCGTGAGATCCTGGGGCTCTGCAGGGCATGAAGCTCACTAAAGATTCTCTCACTCCCTCTCTTTCTGCTTCCACCCCTCATCTAAATAAATGTTAGAGTATATTAAGAACTATTACTATATTAAGGTAACTATACTCAATAAGAAATATTATAAGAGGTATTGATGAGGATGTGGAAAAATAATTTAAAAATACTAGTTACGTAGTTCAAAAACAGGCAATCCAAATACATAACTCACCCCCAAAAATACAAAAAGGATCAATAACCATATGAGACATTGTTCAATATCATTATTCAATAGGAAATGCAAATCGAAAGTACAGTTCATCAATACCATTAAATACTCAGTAAGATAACTAAATCAACAAGAAAAAATATAAGAGGTATTGATGAGGATATGGAAAAATTTGAACATTTATAGATTGCTGGTTAGAATATAAAATGGTGCAGCCACTTAAAAAAGCATGCTGACAGTGCATCAAAATATCAAAAGGTATGGTATGCCCAGAAATTCCACTCCAACGCATATACCCAAGAGATATGAAAACACAAATATTCATAACAATATATTCATAGCCATCAAAAAGTGAAGCAACACAAATGTCCACCTACTGATTAATAGATAAATTGCATAACCATTCTACAAAGTGGAGTATTATTGGGCAACATAAAGAAATAAAATATTGTGTGATAAAACATGGATCAACCTTGAAAATATTATGCTAAGTAAATGAGGCCAGTCACTAAAAATTGAACTAAAAAAGCAAAAGAAACCAGTCTCACATTATATGATTTGATTATATAAAAAATTCCCAGAATAGACAAATGTATAGACATAGCCAGTAGATTAGTGTTTTCCTAGGGCTGGGGAGTTGGAGGGTTAATGAGAAGTGATTGCTGAATTATTTAAGATGATAAATCATCTAAAATTGATACTGGTAATGGTTACACAAGTCTGAATATACTAAAATCCATTGAATTGTATACTATATATGGATAAATTTTATCATATATAAATATCTTCATAAAGCTGCTATATATTTTTTAAAAAGTCAATAGGGGGGGGCGCCTGGGTGGCTCAGTTGGTTAAGTGACTGCCTTCAGCTCAGGTCATGATCCCGGAAACCCGGGATCAAGTCCCACATCGGGCTCCCTGCTTGGCGGGAAGCCTGCTTCTCCCTTTCTCACTCCACCTGCTTGTGTTCCCTCTCTGGCTGTGTTTCTCTCTGTCAAATAAATAAAATCTTTAAAAAAAAAAAAAAGTCAATAGGGGGCCCCTGTGTGGCTCAGTTGGTTAAGCATCTGCCTTCAGCTCAGTCGTGATCTCAGGGTCCTGGGACTGAGCCCTGAATCAGGCTCAAAGCTTAGCAGGGAGTCTGCTTCTCCCTCTACCTCTGCCTCTTGCCTGTTTGTACTCTCTCTCTTTAAAAAAAAAAAAATACACATATATATAATAATTAATTAAATCTTTAAAAAATGTAAATGACTTCTTAGTAGATATCATTAAACATAAAGAGAAAAATACATAGGGAATTTTCTTACTTAATTTTTCCTTTAATAAATAGTTGTATAATAGAAATGCATTCAATAGTTTTGTGTTGTTTGTCTTTTTATCAGGGTTCAAGTAGTTCTCTGCTTCTATCATTACAGTCTGGTTTGGTACGATTGTTAAAAGGATTTGGTAACATATTTAGATCTATAGATTACATAGTATAATGTTTATCCATTTGGTCCTGAAGGTCCTGAAGATCAGAAGGTACTCTCTGAAGGCAGCTAAAGATATGGAAAAATGTGAAGAGGGATGAGGCAGAGGAGGTAAATAGCCCCCTGTTTCTACTTTGTTCAGAATATTTGAGGATCTAATTGAAGTCTTCACTTTAGAAGTGAAGATGCTCAGCTCCAAGAAACCCAAAGTCTTTATCCAGCTAATCAAGCATTGTTAGTAAAGAATTAAGACAAGGAATCAGATTGCATGATTCTCTCTATTCAGTGAATCTGCACTGCAGCCTACTTGATTTAAGGATATTTAAACTACTTCCCTCACTACAATATGGTTTAAATAAAAATTATATTTATATAACTGTGAGCTGTTTCTGAATTTATTTTTGAATATTTATTTATAATTTGCAATTCCTCCCACCCTGATTATATTAATATTCATTGAATAAATTCATGATTTTGACTATTCCTTTTTTTGGGGAAACAGGCGATCCCTTCTATTCCAATCACATCTTTAGAAATTGACAAATTCAGTGTAATACTTTCTGGCTGCCAGAGCAAAGGCATAATGAATTACACAGAAACAGGTACGTACACAGTAAAGACAGAGTAGACATGAGCAGACATCTCGTTCTGATGAGAAGTTTTAAATATGTGAGGATTATGATATGCACATAATTGTGTCTGCGGTAGGAAATTCATATGAGCATAATGAACCAATATATAGATAGAAGCCAAGAAATGAAGCAGCAAGTGATTTCTAATGGTGTTTGGGTCCCTAAACTCAGTTATATTTGAGTTCTATCTCATAATTACTTTAGTCCTACCTGTCTGAAGCCACTTTAAAATTACTTACAGTCTTGCTATTTTCAGTAGTTAATTTAGTCTTGTTTTATAATTGTATAATTTCCTTTTCTAGTAAAAAACATGGCTGAAAAGGTAGAAAATTAATAGCATAGTCTCTTCTAGAGTATGCTTTAGGGTAGGGGCAATGATTTCCTGTGGCATTCTCGCCATGCCATTAGTCTGCTTCACTCAATAGTCAACATTCAAGCTGGCAGCCCATGATAGAAATCATGATCTCATGAAAGAAATCGTGCAGAGAAAAGAGGATGGGATCCTCTTACCAAGCCATCCTCTTAGAGCTGGGGACTAGTTCTGGGGCCCTGAGATGACCACACTGATGAAAGTCCTGAACATCTTCAGAATATCTGACTCAAATCATGGTGAGTGGACCTGGCAGGAAAGGGGTCAGAAAATCATTCGAAGAAAAATGAAAACTGAACCTGATGGCTGAGAGATCCCAGGCACTACGGGGAAATTGAAAATTTCACAGGCATTTCAAAGAGCAGGACCTCCTGAAGCACTGGACCCAGGACAGAAGCAAACTTGTATCTAAGGGAGGTACTGAATAACAGAAGATATAAAAACATATTTAATGAAATTGATATTAGGTTATGAATCAATTATCAATGTGTGACTGTTGCTTAAAGGAGTTCTAGGTGTTGCTCTGTATGTATAAAAATAAGTTTGAAATATGAAAATGTTAATTCTACAAATTTTCTCATCTTTTCCATATTACATTAGCCACCTGAACATGGTTTCTTCTGTTGAAGTCACTCACTATTTTCTGGCTGGCTTTTCATAGACACAATCTGGTTCAATGTTACTGATGAATTTTCCAAGAAAGAAAATTAGATGTGACTGCTTTTATTAAATTTCCAATGCTAGAAGGAACTAGGGGACTGTCATTCAGAAAGACCAAGGGGGGAATATCAATGAAAAAGATGTGAATAGTGTACACTGGCTTTTAGCCAGACCCACACTATTTGGTATTGTCTTGGCCATAAATCGAAAGGGGTTTGAAAGTGCTTATACTATGTGACATATCTTTGATTACCTAAATTCTCCATGCCAAAACTGGAAAAAGATTCATATGAAATATTTATGAGTTGGAAGGAAAGCTGGCGAGAAGTAGCAATATTAAATGATTGATTAAGATTCAAAGGTACAAACAAATTGCAATGTATGTAATATATTCAAGTCAATCCTTGAAACTAGGATTTACCCATAAATGGTTACTCTTTTCCTAGTTGCCAGGCAGCTACACATGAGTGTAAAGAACCCTGGTGTCAGTAGTAAATGTTTAGAAAAGGCCCCTTCCTTGAAATACAAATCCCTAAGACTAAGAATACATCAATAATATAGATTTTATTAAAAATTATTTGAATTTTATATCCTTTCTTAAACTGTTAGTAACTATAATATGTTTTCACTGTTTAAAAACAACAAAAACATTATGTCATATCTGTGTCACAAGGTAATCCTCCTCATTTGTAAAAATCCCAATAATACAGGATATTTTAATAAGAAAAATAATGATAATCTATAAGAAAAAGATACTTTTTACAAAGAATTATTCTCAAGCCCTTATCAGCAAATTAAGGATCACAAATTTATTGCAATTAAAATATAATTAATTATAGAGGTTCTTATTCTTAATTAATATTGGTAAGAATTCAAAAGACATACTGCATTGCATAAAATTAATTTGACAATCATATTTTACATATTTCTTATGTATGTGTCAGAAAATAGAATTGTCAAGTATATTTTTATTATATTCTTCACAGAGTCATGCATGGGTTGGCCATTTTTATTTAATTAATTTGTGTTAGTTCATTAGCAATTGCTTCTATAAAAATATTCCTGTAGGCTCTGTTTCTTAAAAGTCTCCATCTATAAACATATAATTAAAGGAGTATATTTTATCTTGTAACTGTTGACCCTAGGGGACATAAAGAGTTGATTTGATTAGTATAGCTTTTGGAGATAGTTGAAGTGAATCACTGTCCCTAACTCTATCAGTCAGCTATTGCTGCTCATAAAATCTGCTCATAAAAAAGCTAGTTGCTTAAAATACCAGTTATGTAATTCACAATTCTACAACTCAGCTAGGATTCTTTATACACCTGTGCTCAGCTGTACCAACATTTGCATGGCTCTTTCCTAAGCTGGACATATTTAGCTCCGATCCTAGGAATCTCCCACCTTCTGGAAATCCAGTTCAATGTTCACCTGGAGGAGGCAGGTGTCCTGAGAGAGCACAAGTGTTAACCTGCCTTTTGAGTACTAGACTCAGAACTGGTACTGTGCAACTCCTGTCACCTTCTAGACTGAAAATGTCACAAGGTATGTCCAGATATAACAGGTAGAAAAATAGACTCCACGGCTTTAAAGTAGGAGCTACACAGGTCAGGACCTCAGGGTCCAGGAATCCAGCCCCACATCAGGCTCTTTGCACAGCAGGGAGCCTGCTTTCCTCTTCTTTCTCTGCCTGCCTCTCTGCCTATTTGTGTCTCTGTCTCTGTCAAATAAATAAAATCTTAAAAAAAAAAAAGATAAAGTAGGAGCTACAAGGCCCTATTGTAAATGTGGGTACAGGAAGGCTGGCTACAGGAAGGTTGGCAAAAGAGTACAGTTTTTATACTCAGTCTACCCACTGCTGAAGCCTGATTTTGAGTAAGACTTTAAAGAAATCTCCCAAGCCTCCAAATGGCAATAACTCTAGAAATGTCATACCCCTTACCTTATCTTCTACACTCTTAAAATAATCACTACATCAAAAAAATATAATAATAATAAATAAAGTTTTGGCAGAGGGATTTAAAGAGACTGAAATCCTCAAAGACAGATGATTTCTACCACTGCAGATCTTTATCCTGAGCAACCTCTGTATTTTTGTCTTGTGAATTGCTGACATTGTGGCTTTTAGAATCTGCCCATAAATACTGGGACATTGATAGTCAAAGCTCAATGTTGTATATTAGCAAAGGAAGAGATGAACTTTTGCCTTCCTGCCTTATATAATGATCACCTTATCTACAGAAAACTGTATCACACATGCTCACAATATACAAATTCACAAAATATGTCCATACTTATAATTACACAGTAATTACCCTCCTTGTATCCACACTTCTTGTAAATTACCTTTGCAATTCCTCTCCTCAAAAGAAGATTACTGAGCTCCTGGGTTGCTCCATTGGTTAAGCAACTGCCTTAGGCTCAGGTCATGATTCTGGAGTCCCAGGATTGAGTCCCGCATTGGGCTCCCAGCTCTGCAGGGAGACTGCTTCTCCTTCTGACCTTCTCCTCTTTCATGCTCTCTCTCACCGTGTCTCTCTCAAATAAATAAATAAAATCTTTGGAAAATAAAAAGATTATTTTCCCTAGTCCTTGAATATGCTCTGGTCTTGTGACTTACTTTGACCAATACAATATGACCAACAGGGAAGTGTGCTAATTCTGAAATGCGGCAAAGAGAATCTTGCACACTTCTAGACTTCTTGGGAGCTGATTGTTCCATGAATAATGATCTATGCTAGCTTGCTAAAATCATTGTGATTTAGGAAAGATGTTAGGGTTTGAAGCCAATGGCCCAGAAAGAATTCTTGAGGCATCTTTGGTGCAAAAAAGTTTTATTAAAGTACATGGACAAGACCCATGGGCAGAAAGAGCTGCACTGGGGTTGAGAAGATTGACCCATTTTATACTTCCAAGTAGGGAGGGGATTAGAGATAGCTTAGGTCTCTAAGGAATTTGGAAGCAAGATTTCCAGGACCTTAAGGAGGCTAGCTATTATTGGGAAAAGATCATTTATTGCTGCCTAATAAAAACTTAGTCATGAGAACCTTCAGATATCTATCAGTGAGCCATATGCTTGGAGGATGACTGCCAACATATATCTTTGTGGGGGTGGGGAGATGACAGGTAGAAATAAAGGAAGTTTCTGAAGGAATTTTTATATGTAAAATAGACTCACAGGATCCTGGGTGTCAGGCTAAGATTCACTTTTGCTTTTAGCAAAATAGTAACACCCAGGCAGTTGCATTCTTAGACAATGCCACTCTGCCTGTTTTAAGGACTTGGCAGTGGGCTGTAAGTAGTAAGAAAATTTATTTTTTGATTTGCCTTTATTTCTCCACATCAGTTGGGTAAGAAATGCAACACCCAGTCTTGATCACACTAGCTAACAGCTAAGCAACCACTAAGATATGTGAATGAATCCACTGGGAACAAGCCAGTCCCAACTAACCCATCAGCTCACCATACACACATGAATAAACCCAACTGAGATCCCTCACACCTAAGTCTGATTGGAAATAGTGCCCAAAAATCAACAGATTTGTGTAGAAAAATAAAATAATTGTTCTAAAGTTAAACTATTAAGTGTACAATGTCATTTTCTATAACTAAACCTGACAAATATCATTGATAAATATGTCACAAATTAGGGAAAAGTGAAAATAATTATTCAGGTATATATGTCATAACTCTTATCATTGACTAGAAGATGATTGTAAGAATTTCGTACTCATTAAGCACATTTAAATCCTGGTATATTTTTGGTTCTCTAAAATGTTAATTTTATTTCTTAAAAACTTATTCTACAAATTGGATTAAATGGATTGACCAGTATGCAAAGCCAGTACATACTGATGAACTAATTCCTTCAGGACATCTGCATTTTCAATCATTGCCTAACACATGCATTGCCAAGATATTTAGTTACTAGTTTGACTTCTTCTTTGCTAGACCTATACTTTGCTTTAGTCAGATACACTATGAATTTGAATTAGACCTCCCTTGGTTTTTTCACCTGTCAAACTCTCTCCTATTATAGCAACATCAAAAGCTTAACTGTCTTCCCTGACCTAATTTTTATTCAAATGGCCAGATAAAAGGTAGTGAAAAATAAATTATAACACCATCAGTTGCAGCACAAGAGAGTAAATATGAAAAGAGGTTAATGAGAGAACAAAGATCAAAGAAGCTCAACCAAAATAACAAGCATACTCTTCTTAACGACTACAAATGTTCACAAGACTTTTTACTTTTATCCTGTAAAATAAAACATCCTGAGACACAATGAATTCTATTGAAATGTGAATGAATATCACCTCAAGGCCAGGGGTCATTGTTCTTATGTTTTATCAAAAGAATATTTCTCACAAGTCTCTCCACTTCAGATCACAGTGGTTATTACTGTTGTTTATTTGATAGCCTTACTCAGTATGACCATAGAGCAAATTACTATGTGCTTCTATACTCCCTTTATCGGATTGTGTAAACTCACAATTACTCAGACACAAAACTGAAATAAAAACACCAGATGATGGACCTTATGACTCAAGAGACCGCCTCACCTCTAGTGACCAATTCCCTACTTGCCATTATACATGTTAAGCAAAAGGCTTTACATTTCAATATCAGCCCTTATTATAAATTCAATACATATAAACAATAATAGGCCTAGCTACTTGTATTTTGATAAATCCAGCTATTAATTACCAACATAGATGAGATAAACTTTAAAAAACACTTTTTCTGCAATTTGAATCATTCTGTCACAAGTTACATCTGTCTTATGGTATAGAAAAATACCAAGAACACTCGAGGAACCTTGCCACTTGGAGGCCTTTTTTATATTTGTGGAATTATAAAACTCTTGAATTTAAGTGACTTGAAAATATCTTGATTGATGTATAGTAAGCCCTAAATGAGACCTTCTATTTTTTATATAGTGGTTCTTTTTCACAAATAAGTCTGATTAATCAGCAAGTAATTTTTTTAACCAGGAAGTATTTTTTTCAAATGATAATTTGTTTCACTTTTCTTTTCTTATAAAACCTCAGCCGTTTCTAGGTTGTATATCTCATTTGTCTTCCCATAACTCTTACATTCACTTTTCCTCCTCTTATAGGTAAAGCTCTGGGGAGTTTATAGCATAGCTAAAACCAGGAAAACTTCTTTTCTG
Organism: Spilogale gracilis; assembly: GCA_004023965.1. Classification (NCBI taxonomy): domain Eukaryota; kingdom Metazoa; phylum Chordata; class Mammalia; order Carnivora; family Mephitidae; genus Spilogale; species Spilogale gracilis. The sequence continues at coordinate 160,942 of PITA01002033.1, forward strand.
TTTATATTAAAAGTTTTCTGAATGTAAGAACATGAATTCTATTCCAGGGAAGATGTGATCTGCTGGATATAAGAGAATCACTGGATGAATTTATTAAAATTCCATCCCCTTGTTTTTTTTGTTTTGTTTTGTTTTGTTTTATTTGCTTGTTTGTTCGGTTTTTTTAAAAGATTTTATTTATTTGACAGAGAGAAACACAGCCAGAGAGGGAACACAAGCAGAGGGAGTGAGAGAGAGGGACAAGCAGGCTTCCCGCCGAGCAGGGAGCCTGATGTGGGACTCGATCCCGGGTCTCCGGGACCATGACCTGAGCCAAAGGCAGTTGCCTAACTAATTGAGCCACCCAGGCGCCCCTCATGTAGTCTTTATTTTACCTGCAGTTTCTTTCTTTCTTTTTTCAAAGATTTTATTTATTTATTTGACAGAGAGAAACACAGCCAGAGAGGGAACACAAGCAGGGGGAGTGAGAGAGGGAGAAGCAGGCTTCCCGCCGGGCAGGGAGCCTGATGTGGGACTTGATCCCGGGTCTCCAGGATTGTGACCTGAGCCGAAAGCAGTTGCCTAACCAACTGAGCCACCCAGGCACCCCCCATTCCCTTGTTTAACAACAGAAAAGTTATCTTTTAGGTTGAGAGTGGGTCAAGAAATCTATGTTTAGTTTTCCAGGTGTCTGTAATGTGCCCCATTCTTTCAGTGAATTTAAAGTCTCTGTAGTTCTTTAAATAAAAACCAATGTTGCAGATTTATAATTTTCACTGTGAAGAGAAAGTGTTAGGGTGTAAGTGTAGGTCCTCTATTTCTCTAGGGTCTGTATGTTGCTGCCACTTCCATATACCCCACTTTGTTGCATTCAGCTAATTGGAAAGGTTCTTTAAAATCTGCAGTTTGAGAAATATAAACCTTGTAATTAATTACTTCCTTTTTTGTTGGCTTACATTCTACATTTCTAGAGAAAGAAGGGAAGGTTGGAAAACTCTTCATCTCTTCTTCTCAGGCAACAATGATAGTCAGTGAGAATCTCTGGAGCACAAATTTCAGTTCATTTTCACACAAGCAAATGAAGATGTACCCCAGATTCTGTTGTGTTTTGTTATTCTTACTTCTAAACAGTGTATATTTGTGTGTGGTATCCACAGACACAGATGAGGAATGATGTTCTTCTGACCTATTTTACAATAATGGTCTCTTTATCAACAAATAAATTCTGTAATAATTTATAAAGGCACAGATATAAAGACTTTGATTAAATTTGTTTCCAGAGATTGACTTTTAAATATGATTTTAATTAGCATATATGTACTCTCAATACTGCTTATATTATAGGTCCCACATATTCCAACTTTTCTCTTGCTTTTAGTATTTAAAAAGAATGTAGTCTCATATTCCATAATCCTATTAAGATAGGACATAGTTTGATATAAATTCTTTTTTTAAAGATTTTATTTATTTATTTGATAGAGAGCAAGACAGGGAGAGTAGGGGGAGTGAGAGAGGGAGAAGCAGGCTTCCTGCCAAGTGGGGAGTCTGATGTGGGGCTCAATCCCAGGACCCTGGGATCATGACCCAGGCTGAAAGCAGATGCTTAATGACTGAACTATCCAGGCACCCCTGATATAAATTCTTGATGCAACATTATTTGTTCCAGAGAAATTAATAATACTAGTAATAATACAAATAGTAGTAAATAATAATAGATCTCACCATGTCTAAGACTACAAACAAACATCAAATTAAACATTTTCTAAAACTAATGTCTAATATTAGGTCTTTGTTCCTTTTGAACTGTATTTCATATATACAATACTCTTTTAATTTAAACAGTAATGAATCAGAAAACTACTACCATAGAATAATACTACTTATGTGATCTTCTTTTCCAAAGAGAGAACTAACAAACATATGGAAGAAACAGAATACATTTTTGATGAATAAAAAAATGCAAATAAGAAGTTGCTACATATTTCATACCAATTAGACAATATATATCTTATTTGATAAAATAAACATATGAACTTGATTTTTTTTTTTAAGATTGTGTTTATTTATTTATTTGACAGAGAGAAACACAGCGAGAGAGAGGGAACACAAGCAGGGGGAGTGAGAGAGGGAGAAACAGGCTTCCTGCCCAGCAGGGAGCCCAAGGTGGGGCTCAATCCCAGGTCTATGGGATCATGACCTGAGCAGAAGGCAGTTGCCTAACCAACTGAGCTACCCAGGTGCCCCTGAACTTGATGTTTTAATCTTATGGTTAAATACTGCAAAAGTAACAAAGTACAAATTTAGAAAATGTTTAGAATGTAAATAGTTGTAAAAGATGTTTCACAAATACTAGCTACATCGGTTAGTAGCCTTGGGGATGTGCTTTGGTAAGACACAAATGAATACAAAATCTCAGAAGTATAAAACAAGGAAGGTTTATTTTCTGTCTATGCACCATGCTGTAGCTACAAGAACTTCTATCTAGATCCACATCCCTTTCCAAATGTCATTGACCTAAGCAGATCGCATGAACAACATCAATCACCAGAGGCTAGAGTCATCCAATCCTACCAGGTTCTCATCACAGAACTAAAAAAGGTAGTGCATATTCTAACTGCCACACTGGTTCTATATTATCATGACAAAATGTAAATCAATTTTTTTGAAGATTTTATTTATTTAGTTGACAGAGAGAGAATGCAAGTAAGCAGCAGCAGGCAGAGGGAGAGGGAGAAGCAGGCTCCCCACTGAGCAGGAAGCCCAATGCAGGGTCTGATCCCAGGACCCTGGGATAATGACTTGAGCTAAAGACAGACACCCAACCAGCTACACCAGGCAGGTGACCAACGTAACATTATAAGTAATTACATCATTCAGATAAATTTTATTGAAATTAGTTTGATAGTGTTATGTTTATTAAATATTGCAACTTCTTTTAGGGTTGATATAATATTTGAATTGTTTTAGATGAAGTTACATTTTATTCAGGTATTGCTAAATTTACTCTTGAGTTCTACTACTTTATATAATGCTAAAAAGTGTCATGATTTCACCTTTTTAAGTAGTTCAAAGAAATTTTTGTGACTGTTATAGTCTACCTGTGTAGTGAGAGATTCATCTAACTGTTGCCTAATGAAGTGTCTGATTCCATTGTGCTACCGCTGCCTTAGCCATCCTTTGGAAAGACCTGGAAAAGTCTATGAGACCTTAATTCAGTCACCATGGTGAGCATTTTAGTATTGCAAACATTGCAGATTACTTCTTGAAAAACATGTACTAGACTAGGAGTTCAAAGGCCAATGATTTATGTGCCATTTGTTTAACCTTTATTCAAATTCTCTTTTGATCTCATTCCCTGGAAGGTTAGTTCTATAAAATAGGCTTTCTTTCTTTTTTTTTTTTAATGATTTTTTAAAAGTTTTTTATGTATTTATTTGACGGAGAGAGAGAGAGATCACAAGTAGGCAGAGAGGTAAGCAGAGAGGAGGAAGCAGCCTCCCTGCTGAGCAGAGAGCCTGATGCGGGCCTCGATCCCAGGACCCTGAGATCATGACTTGAGCTGAAGGCAGAGGCTTTAACCCACTGAGCAATCCAGGCACCCAGGCTTTATTTCTTTTTTGCTATTATCTTACCAATGAAAATATACTGAAGACAAGAGGAATTAGACAATTTGATGACCTGAGAGGAGATGCTTGATAGTGTAAGACTTTCCAGCCCAGTACCTTTTATTTCAAGTTTATAGGAAGAACATCCAATTCTATAGTTCAGAGAACAGACCAAGTGTTTTTTGAATGAGGATACACAGACTTCTGAAGTCTCTAGGGTACTCTGCAAGTGATATGTTCCCTGGCATGCTTTAATTCATTGAGACTTTAACAAAGCAGTGTTTTGTTTGGTTTCCAATCATACTCTAGCAAAATCACTGAAATATGTTCTAAGTCATCCAAATAGCCATTATAAAAACAAGGTAAAAATAAATGAATTCAGTGCCCACATGTGTGTTTGTTTTTGAATTTATGATTACTTTTGAGCACAGTAGAGATCAATGAGATAAGAAGCGCTTGCACAAAGGACCTTTTACCACAATTTCAGGACAAATATTCTGAAAATTATGTCATTTTAAGCCATTACATAGCAATATATTTAGGACAAAGCCAAAAGTACATAAATGATATAATGAGGGACAAAGTCATATGAAGAGTTCAGGCATTACTCAGATTCTGGTTTTGCACATTTGAACTTGAACTGCTTTTTTTCATTATGAAAGTCAGTCATAAATTATTATTGGAAAAATGTTAAATAATACTTTGAACATTTAGTATTATATTGTATGGTATTTTATTAAATTAACTCATTCCAATGTTTTACATATGATGAATTTGACATCACTCTTTAAAAAGTAAGTTAATAATAAAGCATGATACTGTAAATATTTTTCATGACATTCAGAAATGAAAGAGGTAATATAAATTAAAAAAATTTATTCCTTCACTAAAAAAATCATTTCACTACACTGCTCAACATTTAATTTTAGCAAAAAAAATTTTCCCCTTGAATTAGTATTGCCAATTTTAATTATATAATTTCAATATTGCCTGTATTATAATTACAGACTTGAGTTTATGATTCTAATACTTACAAGATGAATGAACATAAATTTAATTTTACTACTTCAAATGTTTAAAAGTTATTGGAATAAGAAATTGTGAAAAATTGATATACATGAAAATATTTGCTTACCACACCAAAATATGGCTTTAATTAAAACTGATGCTATTCTTTCCCATTATTATTCTCACTTCATATCTTATTTTTCTGGCAATTATTCACTGTATTCTAGTAAAATTGATCTACCTCTTTCCGTGAAAAAAAATAAAGGAATTATAAGGCCAGAATGTCTTTGAATGTGTTCATCCCTCTGTCTGGAATAATTCTTCACTAGAAATTTCATGGCTGTACTCACAGATCACAGTCTTGGGAAGGCATTTCTATACTTCTTGATGTAAAACTGTGCTCACCTCAAATTCATAATTCCTATTTGCTTTTTTCATTTCTTTTCTTCATAGCATAGATCTCCTAGTTTACCATTCCCATATCTATGTTGTTGGCTTTCTATTTTCACTAAAATCTGTATCTGATGAAATAAAGATTTTTGCCTATTTTGTTCCCTGTGTGTCCCTGGCACACAGGTTATAGATATTTTGACTGGTTTTCTTTCTACCATACTCACTCAAAAACAAATGCCTTTATATAGATAAATGAAAAATTTTGGAAAGGTATATGCAAGTTATTCTTTCCAAAATTGTTAAGAGGAATTCTGTCTTGATTAACCATTGGAATATAATTTTAATTCATTATTTGTTCAGTTAAAGACAGATGAACAGATAAATGTACACATCAATGTTTATGTCAGTGTTAAAAAACTTGAGAAGTAATTTGAGATTTTTTTAAATGTTGAAGTATTATGAAAAGGTTGATCCCACTCAGAATTCAGAGTACTAAGTCTGAATTTCTAAATCTCTATCTTTATTCTTTTGTCATTACTATTAGTGCATCTTGTCTATTTTTAAAATACATGATTTTAAATTTAATTCTTCCTTTTGAACTCTCAATAACTAAAAGAAAGGGCACACATCTACATGTGTTTCTACGTGTCCTGGGCAATAATAGTTACTCAATACGCGTTTGGGCAAAGGAATCCAAATAAGTGAATTAAAGTTGTAAAATCCACTGTTCCTTTCAGACTTATTTGTGAACAGAACCATGAGGCACAGAAAAAAAAAAAAAAACCTCCACAAAGGGACATAGTTGACAAATGAAAGATTCTCCTTGCATGACCTTAAAATAATCTAATATTTCTCCATTATTACACGGAGGGATTACTGCAGTTTTATTTTTGGTCCCGACCGAATAAGGGCTCACCTTTTGATGGTTGCCATTTTCTGCTTTTTGTGCGTAATAACTGACTTGACATTTGTGGTGTTCCAATGTGTCTTTCTTAATGTGAAGGAATCATCTGTGCATTAATGAACTGGCTTGATGTATCTGCCAAACCTTTCAAAGAAGCAATTAAGTCTCTGTAAGAACTTGCGTGAATGGCACGATTTATTGTAATCTAAGAAGAAGAAGTATAAACAAAAAGTAATTAATTTTTAAAGGTGGCAATCAAGTAGTCCAACACAAGAACGGCATCTACGGAGCTTCATCTACATAGAGTGTAATAACAACAGGCTACTTTTTAAATGTCTCATCAAATTTCAAACATTACTTTTGGGGTAATGTAGAACTTTATTACTGTTCAGAAATTTTTAAATTAAAATAATGAGGTCTCATTTTTATCTATCAAACTAGAAAAGTTAAATTAGACATGGAAAGAACATGAATATTCAGGGTTATGAAAGAAATGATGAAATGAATATTGTTAATGGTAGGGTGAGCTGCAATCTTGTCATTTGTTGATAAATTTTCAATATGTATGAGAAGCTTAATGCTATATACTACATTTTATAAGCTACTCTTTGTAAATAACCATAAATAAAGCCACAAAAAGCATTAATGCCAGAAGATCCATTTATGGCATTTACTATGTTTTTTCCACATCTACCATGAAAGCAAACATCTAAAATGTTTAACAATAAAAGAATGATAAATTAAACTATCTTAATGCACCTATGAAACTGTATACAGCATTAGGTGATGTTTACTTACACAAAATGCATATTCCATTTTATGTATATTGAACACACTTGTGCTAGGCACTGCACTAATTGATTTACATTTCATTTTTATAAGGCTTATTTCAGTTGTAAGACCTAATATTTTTCTCAGTTTACTGATAAAGATCATTTTGAGTAAAGTAATTTGCTCAGGGTCACACTGTTCAAATGCAATGCAGCAAAGACCAGAAATATGTCTGATTAGAAAAATCCATGCTCTTAACCCATGAACCACACTGACTATTCAGTGATGTAATCTTACTGAGTAAAAAAAAAATAAAAAAAATGCAGACACATTCTGTGTATAGATTAAATGTTTAAACTGAATTATTATACTCTAATAACCTTTTTCTTTTTTGCTGTTATTACTGCCTGTTATATCAGGAATATGTTAAATAGTTGACTAGGTGAAGGAATTATTCATATAATGTACTACTGTTCCTCTAAGGATTAGAGCAGACTTCTGCTTTTTTAGCTGGCTTCCTTGGTTGAATCTGAGAGAATTCATATGATATTAATCTGGACAGTTTGAGGTTTCTCAAACAGGAATCTGCAGAAAATTGGGGAGATCATAATGAGCTTATAAAATTACACTAGTTTTAGAAAGTCTAATGGAATCCCACTTTTGGGGGTGATATGATATTTTTGGTTGTTCCAATGAGAGGTAGAAAAAGATAGATTTTCAGGATTTTTTTTTTTTTAAGATTTTATTTATTTGGCAGAGAGAAACACAGCCAGAGAGGGAACACAAGCAGGGGGAGTGAGAGAGGGAGAAGCAGGCTTCCTGCTGAGCTGGAAGCCCGATGTGGGACTCGATCCCAGGTCTCCAGGATCATGACCTGAGCCGAAGGCAGTCGCTTAACCAACTGAGCCACCCAGGTGCCCCGATTTTCAGGATTTTTAAAATTATACTATTCTTTGCAAAAAAAGATTTTGTTGACTTTATTAGTTACTTTTGACTTTATTTCATCTTTCTAATCATTCAAGTTGAGCAGTGTGAGCCAAAGGTAAGAATATTTGACTTTAAAAATCTTAAGTTTATATGTTTACCAGTGGGAGCTTCTAATGAAATCCAGAAACTAAAGAGGGAGGTATTGACTTTTCTGGAGTTTCTGATAATATAATTAATAATATAAAAACTATTACTGCCATTTTTAGGCTTTCTTTCTAGAATGTTGGTAATTTTTCTATAGTCACAAGTAAGCACTCATGTATATTGTGGCTGAATACACATCTTTTCTTTATTTCCATTGCCTTTTAATAATGTTCTAATTTCAATCATGTTGGGGAAAGCTAGGCAGCATGCTATAATTACTTCCCTTTTTTTCCCCAGTAGGTATTGATAGGTGCAAAGAAAGCACATTGGCACTCTGGTCTGCCAAGTTCTTCATAAATCTTTTTTGATTGTGGACCTAATGTTCAATTTAAGAATAAGAATTAACAGGTCAAAGTAAAATACCCTCAGTGTTCCTTTTCAGTAATTACTCATATTCATAAAAACTATGGGATGAAGATGTGACAGTGAGGGAGAAATAGTGATGTTTGATGGGTTTTTTTTGAGAAATAAATAAGGAGGGGTGCCTGGGTGGCTCAGTTGGTTGGGCAACTGCCTTCGGCTCAGGTCATGATCCCGGAGACCCAGGATCGAGCCCCACATTGGGCTCCCTGCTCAGGCGGGAAGCCTGTGTCTTCCTCTCTCACTCCCCTACTTGTGTTCCCTCTCTGGCTGTGTTTCTTTCTGTCAAATAAATAAAAAAATCTTAAAAAAAAAAAAGAAAGAAAGAAGGAAAAATTATGTGAAAATCATTTAATGTTATGGTTGAGGCTAGACATTGTCTTTTGATGTTTCTATTTATCATATTTAAAAGCATACAAAAAATGGTCAGGGTGATTTGGAGTTATAGGACTGCTACCTTCTATTCAAGATAGGTAAAACTATGTATTTTGTCTCTCTCTCTCTTTTTTTTTTAACTTAGAAAACCAAAATCTTTTGAGAGTACATAATGATGAAAATTCTAATGTGATAAAGTATGTTTATGACAGAATTAATACATTACTATCAGTTGCTTTGGGGAATGCAAAAATCCCTTTACTCTTTTTTAAAGATTAAAGTGCTTTGAGATACTTTATAATTTTCCTGAGCATAATTACATAATTTATTTTACTTATTAGTTTTTATGGCAAAATTATGCTTCCTAATATAATATCAACAGAAAAGATATGATGTACAAATAGAATACTTCTTTCTTCATTTTCAAAGTCATTTAACTGTGATTACATGCTGCACTATTTTAAAAACACAGGACAGATTTCCTGATTGATTTAATGGCATGACAATAAAATTATAGCTATGTTAATTTTCCTTTTTATGTATAAATTTAAAATAGTTATAAAGAAAACTCATTGGTTTTGAAATTTTAAAAAATAGCAGTATTACGTAAGTACAAAAGAGGAAGTCTTAGCAAATTTATTTAAAAATGTAGATGTTACTCAATCTATAGAATCAATACTATTCTAACCAATATCCCAGCAAGTTACTTCATGAACACTGACAAAGTGATTCTAAAGTTTATATGGAGAGGCAAAGGACCTAGAATAGCCAACTCAGTATTAAAAGACATGAATAAAGACAGAGCACTGACAAAGTCACACTTTAAGACTTACCATAAAGCTAGAGTATTCAAGATAATAAGGTATCAGTAAAAAATAGATAAATAGATTACAGTGTTAGAACACAGAGTCCAGAAATTTACCTACATAAATATGGTCAACTAATCCAAAACAAAGAGCAAAAAAATACAATGGAGGAAAGATAGTCTTTTCAAAAAAATGGTGTTGGAACAGCAGAACATCTGCCGGGAGCCGGCCTGGCAACAGTAGGTCAGGGTTCCCCGAAGGTGGCGACAGAGTAGGCAATAAAATGAGGAGACCGGACTCTAAGAGTGATGTGGAGGATCTCCTCTCCTGAAAACTGTATCTTCAGGATTCTTTATTTAAAGCTTTTTAGTTACATCAATCTAGCTTTAGGCAAACAGTTGGTTCTGTCTATCTTGCTCTCTCTGCTTCTCTCTTGCTTTCTGCTTCTCTGTTTCTCTCTCTGCTTCTTCTGTCTCTGTTGCTCTCTCTTTTTTCTCTCTCAGTCTCTCTTGCTCTCTCTCTCTCTCTGTCTCTCTGTTTCTCACTTTGTCTCTCTCTCGCTTTGTCTCTTGCTTCGCAGGTTCTCAGCCTTTGCCTCAGTCTCTCTTTCTCTGTCTCTCTATCTCGTGCTCTGTCTCTTGCTTCGCTCTCTCTGCCTTTGCCTCTCTCTCTCTCTGTCTCTGTCTCTCAGTCTCTCTGACTGTCAAGGGTCCCAGTCTTTTACTATTCCCAAGTGAGAAAGTTGGGTGGTGCAGTTAAATCTTTAACTGCTTTTGCACCCGCCCTAGAGACAGGGTTAGTATTGTTACTGCAGGGTACAGAGTAGTTGCTTAAACTCACAGAAGTTGAGACCACTGAGGCAGAGGGATCAAGGAATACAGATAAGAGATACAGAGATATGATTACCAGGAGGAGGATTAAATGGAACTATGTCTTGGATAAGCACAGAAAAGGACATATTGCCCCGGCCCACAGAATAAGTGGCTTTCCAGATTCTAGGTGAGGAAAGCCCAGAGGGGCTTTCATTCACATTCCCAGGTACCTCCACCAAAGTTTCTGGTGGCCTGGACTTGGCTGGAGGGGTGGATCATGCACTGTCCCCGACAAACATCCACAGGCAAAAAGAAAAAAATAAGATGACTCTAGATACAGACCTTTCATCCTTCATAGAAATTAGTTCATAATGGGTCATTGATTTAAATGTAAAAAGTCAGAAGTATAAAACTCCTAAAAGATAGTATAGGAGAAATTTTAGATTACCCTGAGTATGGCAATGACTTTTTAGATTAAACATCAAAGGCATGTTCCATGAAAGAAATAATTGATAAGCCTCAATTTAAAAACCTTCTGCTCTGTGAAAGACCTTGTCAAGAGAGTAAAACACATAAGCCAGTAACTGGGAGAAAATATTGCAAAAGACATATCTGATAAAGAACTGTTATATCCAAAGTATACAAAACAAGCAAACAAAAACAAAGCAAAGCAAAACAAAACAAAACAAAAATGAAAAACAAAACCAAAACAAAACCCAACCTCTTAAAACTCAACAATAAGAAAGCCAATAAGCAATCTGATTTGAAAATAGGTTAAAAACATGAATAGACACCTCATCAAAGAAGATATACAGATGGCGAAAGCATATGAAAGAATGTTTTACATCATATGTCATTAGGGAAATGCAAATTAAAACAATAATGAGATATCATTACCTACCCATTTAAAAAGCCAACATTTATAACATGACATTACTAAAGGCTGGCAAGGATGTTGAACATTCATTGCTAGTGGGAATGCAAAACCACGTTGGAAGATAGTTTGGTTGTTTCTTAAAAAACTAAACATCCCTTTACCATATGATCCAAAAATTGTGCTCCTTTGTATTTATCCAAAGGAACTACACTAGAATTCTGGAAGAATCTAAAAGAAGAGGCAAGTAAATTTCTGGGAAACAGCTTTCCAGGTAAAAGAAAACTGTATATATCAGCAATTCTCATTTGTCTGCACATTAGTAACCGAAACTCAAAAGATAAGCCTAATGTGTATTCAAGGTTGAGAAAAATAGGCCTAGATTAAAGAATAAGAAAAGACAGAGAAACACCAAGCTAGCTCTTGACACTAGGAAGAGAATAATATACTCCATAATCTCTACTAATTAAATCAATATGCTCAGAAAATACAGTCCAAAATATGAGTACCTGAAATGAAGAGTAGGTGAGAAGGTCCATTTTCCTGATGAGGAAATGAGTCTGACTGGAAACAGTTTCCAACAACTGGCAAAACTAAACTCTCACCTAGCTACTATAAGTTAAGATAAATACCCCTAAAGAGTGAAGAGCTGGGGGAAAAGAAAAAAAAAATCCCTTTTGCTAGAAGCTAGAAGGAAAATAAAGAAAGAACTTATTTGAGAGAGAAGAAAACTGTACCAGATTCTCAGGACCCTCAGAACTCTTAGGACTATGCAGACTAATAAAGACAAACACACAAACAAACAAACAAAAAAACTATTTAGAGTGGTAGCCAGTATGTCTCCAAGGAAATTAAGATTAGTTTGATGCCTCACAGTCAATAAACATAATCTTAACTGTGCTTACTATAGAATAGTGTGGGTCTGCCATGAGAATTCTGTTAAGTATAACCTTAGTAAGCTGTAAAATAGTGATACAGGTTTAAGGACTGATCATTTGAGAACATTCCAAAGAACAAGACTTGTGCAGAATATTAGAGCCATGTTGAATTTCAAATAACCTGGGGAGGTCCAAATGGAGATATCCAGTCAGTAAGTAGAAGTTTGGGGTTTATAGCTCAAGAGGAAAATCAGGGAAGGTGGTAAACATTTGGGAATCATCATCACATAGAACATTGGAAATATGAAAATGAATTATATTGTTCATATATGGCATGCATACATCGAAACGACAAATGGGCAGAATGAAATCCCAGGACTGCACTAAATTTTAAGAACCAGGCAAAGGAAGAGGGTTCATGAAAAAGAATGATAGGGAACATAGGTGCCTAGAGGGTTTACAAGAAATATCATATGGCCTTTAATGTAACCTTCAGTGTAGTTTAGCCACACTCCAAACACCCATCAGGAAATGTAAGTGCCAATTCCTTGGTGCTCTGCTCAAAATATAACCTTTTGATATAACCTTTGGGGTATGTGGTTTATCTACTCTACATAATCTATCCCTGGATCATATTAGAACAGCTGAGGTTGCAAATATAAAGTACTTCATTTCAGTCTGCTTGGAATGGTTGTATTGAAATACTTTTGGCAGTAGTGATTATGGGACACTATAAAATATAACCTGGTTAAAGTTTTCTATATCTTTTTTTCTGTAAGTTTTCCGTGTTCAATAAATTGCAGTTTTCTGCATAAGGACCAAAACTAAGAATATCTCCTTGGCTGCTGTGCTGGGAATAGCAGTACTATAACTCAGTAAATTCTCTGTGCTTTTATGATACTATCATTCATTTAACTGAACAAAATTTGATCTTTGCATTGGCTGGAAGAAGCAAATAAGTTATCTAACTTTAGCTTACAGGAATTTAAGCCATGTTTTACACAATTAGACCTCACTTTGTTTCTTTTTACTCCTTCTACTCTCCTTTTACTTATTTTTCATGATCTCATCTTAGTAAAATTATATTTTGTTGTATTGTGCATATGAAAGTCAAATTATGCTAGATATTCCCCATTTACCCACTAAAACCTAACCTCCACCTTGAACTGTGTCTTGGAAACCTGATCCTTATGGATAACACCAACCAGGCTCATTTTCCCTTAATTTAGCTTAGTTTTGGCTAATGGGAAGATCAGAAAACTGGAAGACAGTGATTTTGAGGTATTATTCTCTCGTTTGCCTGCTGTGCTATGGTTTGTCAGTGGCCGTATCCTTTTCCAAAAGCCCATTGGTCCTATTGCATTGCTCCCACTGATGGCTACAGAATTCTTCAGTTTCTCATCACAAAATCCTCTCCTTTTTCACATCAAACTGGATGTGGTATTGGCTTCCTGCTGTTGCTCTTAACTTAGCATTTAGTCATCCTTGTTTGCTTAACCTTATCCAAACTTTGATAAAAGTTATTTAAATATCTATTTTTATTAATCCTTTCAGTATGTCATGTTTCCTGCTGAGATGGTGACTAGTGAGACTGCCTTCATACATTTTTTAAAGATCTATTTATTTATTTATTTGACAGAGAGAGAGATCA